>JACDJE010000036.1:3888417-4127933 GCA_016647715.1 Pavo muticus | reverse complement strand
AAAAAAAAGAGGGAAACTAAAAAATAAGAAAATGGAAATTGCTGCAACTTTCACCATTTGCTTTATTTGCTTCCTGTGCAGGCACTTCCTCCCTGACCCTTTTACTTCCATACACCCATAGTGGTGTGGGGCAAGATGCACAGTGCAGCAAGATTGGGTTTTAGCCCTGGTCACCTCAGGTTATTCTGTGCATCACCCTTTCCATGACACTGTAGCAGCACCAGCCTGGAAAACACTTCCCTTGATCACTGAGTTGTCCTGACACGAGTTCCAAACACCAGGTATTTCACAAGAGCTTAAGCAGATCTCCACTTCTCAGTTACATTTTTTTACGTATCCCACCTTCACATCTTAATTTTTTCAACAACTGACAAATAAAGCAGTCTGCTTTTCTCATCATCTATGTATACCCCGACAAAGATGTTTTGTACCCCAATAGCATTTTTTTTTTTCCCAGTGCAACGCTATCACTCAGAAGTGCTTACCAGTGAATGCGTCAGCCCAAGAGCTGATGGTGAGTTAGATTGTGCTCCTGATCTTCGTGAGATTATCTGTGTGATATACTACCTTCCCAGGCAATTAAAGCATTAGTGCTTTGGCCAAAATGTAGCAAAATTCTGCCTGAGTCAAATGGGTTACAAGGCTAATGAATTTTATATAGAAGGGAGTCAAAGGGAACAGTTTGACTCCGGGAACTGAAACTAATTGCATTCTATTTTAAAGTTGTGGGCATTTCAAATTCTATACCTGTACTACAAGCACAGGGTAATGGATTGTAGAAATATTTCTGCATCCAAGGAAGCTTCCTTAAAGATTTAAGTTTTGTTCACCGATTTATTCTGCAATAGGTTGCTCCACTGCTGCACACACCCTGATGCCATTTTCGGGGGAGGCCGTGCAGCACTTCTCTCTTCCATTCCCACACTATTTCTTACTTTGCTTGACCCCTCTTTTTAGCTGTTATCTGGTACAGCTGGTGGAGTACAGCTGCTAAAGATGCTTTTCCGCAGCCACATTACCCAGTTTTCCAGTCCTTTTCCAGTCCTACTTTTTCACAATTTGTATCCCTCGTGAGACATTATAAATCATATTAACTTTGAACTCTGGCCCAGCCTTGGTAAGAACACCAGCCTACCCTCGCATTTAGACATCGTTCCTTTTCAGAGTGCTTCAATTGCAGCCGTATTTCCCATGGCAGACACAGCTCCTCCATACTGGTGAGGTTGGAAAGCCAAAGCAGTATGAAGGTCATGATTTCAGGGATGTGGAAATCAGAAAAAGCCATGCCTGATTTTAACACGTGACTTAACATTTCTCTCTCATCCTCTGTCATCAGGAAGAGTTCTGTACACAATCCTATTGCTACTTTGCTAGTCTTATCATTTTGTCTTATCACGCATCCTTTATCAGAACAGCATTTGTCTTTTCCAACACTGTATACATGCTATTGGCTACTGAGGCAAACTGGAAGGATATTACTTTGAACATTCATGACTTGCTTCTGTACCTGCCTGCTCTATGGAATTTTTAGAACATTTAATTTAATTTACTTCTCTGAGCCATTTTCAGACCATTTGTAGAATAACATTTCCAGAGAGAATGAGCAGTGGTAACTCCTTTCTGACCAATTACTGCTCTCAAGTAGCAAAAGTGCAGTTAGAGCGGGTCTGTATTACGCAGCCATAAAAGACTTGTACCCAAAGATTTGTTGTGGTCCTAAATGTAAAGGTGAAAATGATGTCTTTTCTTCTAGTTCACTTAATGCATTATGAGGAGCCTTCTCTAAAGTTGCACAGCCTTCCCTGATGCCACATTGCTATGAACACTCTTTATCATTATGAAAGAACAGTTTGTAAATCTGCATGGAAAGGGTCAATGTTGAGGCATGTTCCATGGCTTGTTTTTACCTGCCAGAACTTGAAGACCCAGAAAGTTGCACTGTCTGGAGGAGAAATTTCCCAAATGAAGGCTCTGATATCAGCACTGGGGCAGTGTGGTTAGAGCATGCTGGTGCTGGAGAGCCCTAAGGGAGGTAACGGTCCCTTCAAGGGACTAAAAGGTATAAATGAATACAGCTTAAATTTTTAGATTGATCTAGACTAATTTAGATTTAGATTAAGTTTTTAGATTTTCCACAGTCTAACATACATTATCACAGTTATCACCATTTTCAGTTATTCCTGCTGCAGGGTAAACGCACTTTCCTTCAGCCAGTTCTTCAAACAGCTGCATAACAAGGACCAAGGAACAACTCAGTTATCATCAAGATTTGATCATGCCTGCTTCTCTGCTGGTTGAGACCCACTGTGCCAGCAAACACAGATGTGTGGTTGTCAGGCTAACTTGAGGAATACAGCAAAGCAACTTTTGGATAGTAAAAAGTCACACGGAGAGAGGAAGAAGACACAGCACTGGAGGTGATGACTTTCAGCATCACCTCTTGCTCTAGAAGGCTCATTTCTCTCCCTTCCTGGTCTTCTCTTCCCACTTTCCCCTCCCCCCTTTTCTTCCATTTTTGCACTTCTGAATTTGTGTAACTGGGGCATTATAGGCTGTTTCTCCTCCTGTTATTACTTTCCCTGAGTGGAAGCTTCACTCACAAGCCTGATGAAACATTTTTCCCCTCAAACCCAGAGTGCCAATTCTCACTTTGTCAAGAGCTCCAGATAACCTCCATGAGAAGTTCTTCTCCCCCTGCCTCCCGCAAATGCTCCAGGTTACAGGGATCTTGTCACAGCTACTAAATAGCTCCTTTTCTCTCTCTCTTTTTCTCCTCCTTTCTGCCTGAACTGTGTTATTGCTTGGATTTCTCAATTTCTCTTTGTCTTCTCTTTCACTGTTCTCTCCCTCTTGGTTTTTTCTATGAGCTTCTCCTATGCTAACCTACATATGAACTCTCTAGTTGACTTATTTTTTGCTACTGTCCTTTCTTTTCCATATGAAAAGATTCTCTTAACCACAGATCAAATTGATATTACACCAATACACAATTTTCTGTGCCCCAAAAGTAAGTTAAAGATGAGCAAACTGAAACTCATGTGTTCCTCCGTTTGCAATTTTTTGGTTCTGCACTCCATCAACTGGCAGTTGATGTAAAGCCAATGGAGAAGTCTTGGAGACTCGATGATGAATCTGGCTATCATTTACAAATATAAACATGTTTTTTATGGTGAATTGAATTGAGGTGCACTGCTTCCCAGGTGACTTTTCCGCCAAGCACCCAAAGTCTCTGCCAGTTATCCAAATAAGTACTAATACTCTGTTTATCCCTATCACATGGCAGGTAGAACTCCAGAAATTCTTTCAGCCTTATTAGCACTTGTGATATTGAAGATAAGCCACAGTTTGGAGATAATGCTGTCTAATAACTGCTATTTGCAAATACTGGCTTCAAAGCACTGTGCTAGACCTACCATGTATAGCAAAGTTCTTGCAAAAGGTTCTCACTGAGCAGATTAACTACAGATTCAGATCCAATAATTTATTGTGTAAGCATTAAACCATTCATACCACTAACACCTGTGCAAGCCAGTTGGCCTAGTCAATTCTTGTTTAACATTTAATTATGAATATAATTAGCATGAGTTAAGAGACAGGCCAGGCATCCGCAATAAAATTTCCAGTATGCTAAAAAAATTATAACTGTAATAACAAAAAAGATTAAATTGCAGAGAATATGTCCCTGCTGTGCAAACTTTGCATGACAGCAATATTCAAGTACAAATTCTTTTTAAATTTGTTCATTTGCTTTGATGAGAATTGTAAACCCTTCGCCATATTTTTAAGACACCATTTTTTCAGTTCCTTTAATTTTAAGGCATTTTTTATCCCTGATGCAACCCTTTCAGTGAGGCTACTCAGGTTCTCTTCTTTTCCTTGAATGGTTAATTAATTGGTTTGGTGGTGTCACTGGAACACTGTCTTAAGTAAAGCACATATAAGAGTGTTGTTAAATGCTCACTGTAGCACACTAAAATTGCATGCTAGCAGGAGAAAAAGATTAGTAAGTATTACAATATATACCTTTTATAGGTATATTCTTATGTTTAAAGAAAAAACAAAACATCCAGACAGCAAAGTCAGCCTAGGGTCAGTTACCTATGGATAGGAGTTATATGGGCCTTTTTTACAGAACAAAGCCATGCAGAGGAGCTAAATCATCATATGCAGATTTTCTTTTCATTCTCTTTCAAATAACTTAGAACTATCAACATGGGAATAAAAAATAAAATAATGTTCTACTCCCTTATTTTCTACCCTTTCTTTGGGCAATTTTCTTCCTCAAAAGACATAGGCATGCCCTCTAATTCTTTCTTCTAAAACAGTTGCTTTCAGAGCTGGAAAGATCTATTTAAAAGTGCTGCTGAGTAGAAACAGTTTGCAACTGTGAATGGAAGGTCACCAATAGAGAGCCAGGAGGTTACTGGGGCATATTGTTCCTTGACACCTCTTGGGAACAAAAAGCCTGGAATGAACCTCTCTTGTTACCAGTCTGCTGCTGTTACAAGTACGTCAGCCTCTATCTACATCTTCATTGCAGGTGTGCTTTCTTTATGCCTCAATTATGAGTGAAGACCGTGCTAGAGTACCTACGCTGGCTGTAATGAGTGTGATGGTACAGCTGAAATATATTGGTAGCCAGGTTATACATCTCTCAACATGGAGATATTTATATATTCCCATGAATGAAATGTATTTCCCTGAGAATGCGTTATCCACAAAATCATTCCTTTTTTAAAGAAATCTGGACTGCGTCTCAACTTTTGGATATTTCTTTTTACTATGTGATTTTTGTTCTGTTTGCATTCAGTTTCTGTACTTCTATTGTCTTCTGATATTTAGATTCAACCCAAGACGTATTAACATGACTTATTATGTGAGATATATTGTGATGACCTTGGGTTTGTTTACAAATCACTGTGTTCACATGAAATTGAGGCTTCCTGATGCCATGCCAAGCCCCAAAACTTCCTTGGACAAGTAAAAGAAGGATAGGAAAACAATTTCAATAGGAGGCTCGCCAACTGCGAAGCTGAAGGCAGTTTGATTAGGACTCGAAGCCCACAGATTGAGATTATGACAGAAATTTGCATAATGCCAGAGACTGATAAGATTTTGTTTCTCAGGAACCTATTACGTGATGATGTTAAGAGACTGTCATGGATTTATTACAGTGCAATATGCTGACTTGTCTTTCCAAGACGAGTTGGCCTTGAGCCTTGTTCTTTGTGAGCCTCGAGTGAGGCTTCTATAGATGTCTTTTGAAAATTTCTTTAGACATCTTTTGTAACTTTTCACCAAGATGATATAAGGATGTTATGACTGTCAGAATAAATGAATGTATTTACTTCCTTTCCTTTTCCCAGCTACTTTTTTCATAACACTGCATAGTGGTTCAGAGCAGGTCCTGGCTATGCTGCGTTTTCAACCAATGCAGCTCTGTTCTTTGATCATGATTATGTATCAATGACTAGACTTGTTGATTGCCTCCTGATACATCTTTTTGCCCAATTTTGATGAAGACTACTTCCAGGCAAACTCTACACGACAGCTGCATTATTCAGTGCAAACTGTGCTATGGCCTGCTGAAGACCGAATTGTGTTTGTTGCCTACACAGACATGAGTTTCTGCAGCACGTTGCCTCAGGCTGTGCATGCAGCAGGTTTGAGGGGAGAACCTTCTGAAGCAAGATTGGAGCCTGGACTCTTTTTCCTGATGCCATCCTCCATGGAGATAAAGAAAAGGGGCTGACATGAAAAGTCTGATTTCTCCTGATAGTATACATAGCTTTTGTGGGTTAAAAAGAGTCTTCTGTTCTAATGAAATAAGAGTTTATTCCTTTGCTATCTTACCACTCTGTTTAGTAAGACCATGACTTCATTGACTTTGTTGGACAAGACCAGCGAAGACCAGTAACTAATACCAGCAAAACAGCAATAAATGTTCTATCTACCTTCTTTCAGTAAACTGAAGAGTTATAAAATTCTATCATACGTCAGATACTAAATAATCATCTTACTCAGTCTCTATATAATAGGGTAACACAAAACATTATAGGATTGATAGGAATGACATCGTGAATTCTGTTTAGCATTCACCAAGAGACTTTAATTGATATATCGAAAGGATATGTGTGAAATCAGTTGAAAAAAGTGTTAATGGTCCATCAGGGAAACCAAAAAAAAAAAAAAAAAAAAAAAAACCAACCAAAAAACCCAAACCAAAAAAACCCACAGATCTTGAAAAAATAAAAACGATATGAGTATCTAATGTGAGCATCTGGTAGTTCCTATGCACTTCACCATTATAATTCTGAAAACTTTCTTCATCTGCCATCTAACCCCCAAGGTGCTGCAGCTGTGGCCTTATGAGACCTGTAGGTGACTAGGGCTCTACTGCTCCCTCTGTAGACAAATGTTTTATTTTCTGCTAGGACCGAAAATCTTGAGCTTATGAGATGGAGGATTTCTCTGCTAAAGTTTCAGGGAAGGGCTGGTCCTGTGGGTGTTGGCAGGACCTAGGTCATGTTAGCTAAGTAGATCTGAAGCCCTTTTCCCCAGTGACTTGGTGGCTCACGTGGATACCATGTTTTCTGTTCCTCATATTGGGACCTGAGGTACCTCCTTTTGAGTTGTGGGTTCCACTTGGGAGCCTGAAAGTCACATTTAGCAACCCTTCATTTGTATTATTCTCATTTTATGTTCACCTGCCTTAGGTAGGAAGGGCACAGCAACAACAGATACCTTCCTTCAGAAAACTCCCCATGGAAGAATCATCATTTTGGCAAAATATTTCTATTTAGAGCATATACATACATTTACTTTGTGTGCATGTACACTTTAAAAGATAAATCACCTATTTATCTATGGAACTTAGGTGACATCTATTAAATTCATATTATAGATAAGGAATCAAAATGATGGCATAATCACTGAACCTCACTGAAAAAAAATCTTTCCAACACACTAACATTTCCAACCTGTGGCAGACAAAGATTTGAACCCAGCCTTTCCAAACCAGAGACAGATGTTGCAGCTTTGGGAACTTGGTGGAATTTTCCTTTGTGGAATGTCAGTTTTTTTTAATTATTATTATTGTTTTGTAACTGCATTTGGACAATGCACTGTCTGTAAAGATGCAGCATCTATACAGCGTTCCCCAGCTGAGGAGATCTGGAATGACTAGTCAGCATTTGAATAGTTCCCGTGTTGAATTTTCCCATTTATTTTGTACTATGGATATCTGCCATAACTGGAGAGGAAATGATAGTAGACAGAATTTCTTATTTTTTTTTCCCATGCATTCTGCCTGAGACTTTTCAATAAAATTTGTTCAATTAAACTAAATATTTGTAAGCAATTAACACATTTACCTGCTAATGTTTTTAACAGCTTTGGGGGGTACTTTTTTTTTTGTTTCAGTGTATGAAACAAATTCTGTAAGAAGTTTGCATGGACATACAGATTGAATTCTGCAAATAAGGTGAGTAAATGTTTCAGTTATTGGCACTTCTACCACCTTACTCACATGAAGTACAATTTTACTTGCAGACAATCTGTTGAACCACGTCTGTTGATCTTGCAGAAAATCAATAGAACTATTTGCGGTGCTAAGTAATTTAAGTGTGGCTGAACCTGACTTCATAGCAGCATTTGGGCACACTTTAGAAGTGCATATTTCATCCAAAATACCACAAAATGACTTGCCAGTAATATATCAGACAAAGTCCTTGAAAAACTTGCTTTCCAAATCCTAGGCAACAAAATTAGTATTAGGTCAGAGGTCTTGTGGCCTTCCATTTGTCATTTATAAACTCTCTGATATAAGCTACATGGACAGCAATTAAGCAGCTTCAGCCTGGCAAACCAAATTCAGAGATTCTATAGTGCCCTGAATTATCTTCTTATATTATGGCCATATCTAAACTTACTTGTAGGGGAAATTGAAGGTAGAGAGCAAGCACTTTGCCTAATACAAAGGACTATAATATTTTGTTCCTATGCACAAAAATTAAAATGGCCTCAACCAGGAAAAGTAATACTAAGCTGGTTATGGAATTTTTCACATAATCTTAAAAACAGCTTCAGCATAAAGAGCCTGGGGCACCTCTTGGGTACTTGTCCCTCTAGAGACTTCAAGCTAAATGGATAAGCCACCAAGAAATGTTAGTGATAACTTGTTACCAACCACAGGTTGTTTTTTACACAACTTCATCTTACCAAGATATGGCTTTGATGGAGGGGTGCTCAGTGCTGGAGCAAGGATGTCATGTTCATGTTATTGTGGGAATGTGTCCTAATTGCCCTTGCAGTCTTCGGGATTATTTCTGATAGTTAAGTGCTCTTTCTAACTGTACTGCATGCCCCTGCACTGCGTGCTAATAACACCAGTTTTGGAAGAAAAGACAGAGACACTATAGCCTCCTTTTTACAGCATCCTGAAGCAGAATGGAAATTTTCTAGCAGTTCAGCACAGACCAATTTTCTAGCAGCTAAGGCAGAGCAATTAGCACAAACTAGCCAAAGAATCAACTCCTTTGGAAATTATATTGAAGACAAGAGATTTTTTACTTTGCCTCGGGACTATTAGCATGTAGAAGAGCTCAAAAACCACTGGAAACACCTAATTGTTGTTTATAGATGTTTTTAAGTAGAGATGGTAAGAATACGGATTTGTAGATATGTTGGCAGTAAAGGCCAAATAAAGAAAAGATTGATTGGAAATCGTAGATTATACTGGACAGTTGGATTAGGTAGAAATCACCCTAATGTGCCATAAAGAAAGCAACAAGAATTAGGGATTTGAAATAGTGCAAAGAATGTCTTAGAGTGCTAGTATTTTCTTCCTAAGAACAAACTGTTTTAAAATCCCTCTATAAATGACTGTTCATTAGTCTATCAATGTGTATAATGGCTCTCAAAATCATAATAAGAATTAATAATAGCTCAAAAAGCAGAAAGGGACGTTAATTTCTCACTCATGAATATTGATGCTTTAGGGAAGAGTCTCATCCTGACATGCTTTCAAAGTCCATTTCACAAGTCTATTATTGGTTACCTGTTGTTTTTACTATTAAAATCCTCCCACTGAGCCTCCAAAAGACTTCCTGTCATCTGGACTTGAATGCTACCATGAGAGTGAGAACAGAAGATAGCATGATCATGGTGTCATGAGGATGGTCTTCAGGAAACAATAGTGTTGGCTGAGCCAAAGCGTACACCAAAAGGCAATGAGAATGAATGAGAAGAGGGCAGGAAGACTATTTAGCTGCAGAAAACCAGTGTGATGGTGGACCATCTGGAACAGAAAGTAAAAACGCAGAGTACACATAATAAATGCAGAACAATGTGCTTAAGAGACCTTGTTCATGTACCTCATGTACCACATCCACTAGGGGCACTGCTGCTTCTTTCCAAAGAGGCAGTGGATAGATAACCACCTGAAGGCTATGTTCAACGATGATGCTTCAAAAGAGCATCCTGTCCTAATGCACCACAGAAACTGAAGCTGAGCAGTAAGCAATTCTTTCTTATTTTGCCCTTCTCTTAGCACTTCAGAGACTATACAATGGGAACGTAAACTGGAGTGAGTTTCTTCTCCATCTACTTTCTGTGTGCTTTGAAGAAAGTGAGCTGTCAAGAGTAAACTTCCAGGTAATGTATTTCCTTACCTTGCATACTTAACTGCACTGCTTCCTTCTATAACCGAGAAGGGAAGGATCTTGTGAGATACATTTAACCTCATTATATCTGATACCGGGTCTTGAAAAGCTTTAGTTGAACTAAAGACTCTTATGAATATAAAATCAAAGTGAGCCGTACATTAAGGACTTCATATTCTCTGACAGCTGCGCATGTGTGCACACAGCTCTCATTAACAGTAATGACAAATATGCATGCCCATCATTCAGAAAACAGATCTCTAAGTACATTATTGTTGCTGTTGTTGTTGTTGTTATTTTTTTCCTGAGGATTTTTCTCTACTGGACCTTTAATTAAGCTTCTAGTGGGCTTTTCCCCCTTAAGCTATCTCCTCCAGCCCCTAGTTTTAAAGAGGAGTAAAGCCCCAAATAACTCTGTTTTTGGGGTATGTTTTTCCAAGCTGCTACAGTTCTACAAAACACACCTGCAGATATTAAATACAGAGAGGGTTTGCAGCACACAAACCAAAGACATGTAACAAAACAAACGCCTTGAACTTTGACAATACTTTTGCTGCCTGCTGCCTCAAATTTAAGAAAACAGAACTACAAATGTAGATATGAAAATGAGAACACAAACGTTTCTGCATTCTTTTTGTGATCACTGTAAGGCAAGAGTCTGCAACCTTGTGAAAGAAAACACATGCATTTCACTCCGATTAACATAAAGACAGCCCCTTCTAACATGATTCACAATTATTAGTCTCTCTCTTGTGTTTGGGGATATATGGATTATCAACCTCGCATATTTTGAATACGTACACATTTTAATTCCTTTCCTAAACCATTTTAGGCACTGAAGTTAAACTGCATTTATGTTAGGCACTGAAGTTAAACTGCATTTATGAAATTTATAGATCAATAATTTGATGGTTTTTTTTTTTCTAGCTAAATAACTACGTGCCGTAGGAGGCAAAAGGCAAGCAAAAACAATAAAAAGACAGGATCATGGATCACGGAAGGTAAGCCAGATTTGAGATGCCTCTGTACTTCAATTTTTAGGTTCATTATTATTTTTATATAACAGGCTATTTCACTAGCTTCTACTGTATCTGATGTACTTACTTATCGCCTCCACAAACTGTTCAAAGAAGCAGTATGGGAACAGCGGCTCAGGCAGCTCTCTGAAAAACATCTTGAGTGCTCCGGTGACAACGTGGATGTCCTCCCACTGGCTGTCGTCCAAATTCAGCTTCTCTTCTGGGAAAACACGAGGAGAAATGGAACAACTGGTTTTAATGAAACAATTACAAGACACTAATTATTATGTTAATGTTTGCCTACTATCATCAGCAACCGTTAACAGCCTTCTGCACCTAGAGGTTTGGTGCTGTGCATGTTTTTTTTTTTTCTTCCCCTTTTTTTTTTTCTGTAGGAAGAGAACATTTTCAATGGAATACCATCTGTAGGAATGCAGCTAACAAAAAAACAAGAGACACAAAGAGACAGTACCATTGACACAGTATGTCTGATACATTTATTCCCATAATGCATCGGTATGAAAATTAGCATCACCGCTCAACATGATTCAAAGCTATTTGGTTTTGAGGCCGAGGGGCTAAGAGTTGCCAATGATGGCCGGCTCAAGGGACCGGCCTAAAGGCCTTGCTGAGCCAACAGGAGACATATGCTAAACATGGCAATAGAAAATGAGTTATTGCTTTACATGTGTTAGCCTTGCTATGTACAAGGGAATAATGGGGAATGCTTTTCTCCTTTTTTTTGCCTGAATGTAATGTCAGCAAGGAATAGAGTACTGTGAGAGAAAGGATATTAATTCCTTCTTACTGCTTCAAAAATATTTTGTTTGGTTTTCATCTCTGGGAGGAAGATTTGCCCAGCAACAATATTAGACAGACCCCTGTTGGCCTACCTAGGCTATGCAAAGCTGTCAGAAATGATAACACACTAAAGACAAACCACAAGTGCTTACAAAACTGTTTTACAAACAAAAAAAAAAATGTTTTCTTTTGAAGCTTGGCTGAGCTAAGGAATTTAAATATAAAAGAACCTAAATGCTAAAGTAGTTTCTAATAAAAAAATAAAACGAGATTGGATGATTACTCTATTTTTCTCTCCTCTTTTTTTCTTCTAGTGGTGTGATACTATTAGAACAGAATAAACAATGAGATCACAATCCACATAAAACTCACAGAAAGTGTAAATCCTTATTAGATCAAATTAAAATGACATACACTTTCTTCCAGTCCTGCTACTCCAAAAATGGAGTTTGCTTTTTATACATGTGCTGCGATTCTCATTTTTAGAAAATTTCTTTCTGAATGCAAATCAAGGGCCAACCATGAGAACTACTGCACAAATTTAATTTGAAGCAACAGAATCCTGAAATGTTTTACTGAATGTCACTGAATTTTCATGTTTAGCAATTCAGTTGGCTTCGAGAGCAGCCTCTTTAGTGAACTGTTGTTAAACAAAATGGTACAATTATTGGAGACACATGGACACCCACAACTCCAGATCCCTGGTACTTCAGTGCAATAGATTTTTTTTTCACTATAGAGCTTGCTTTTGGACAGAAAAATCTCATTCAGAATGGAGTCGTCTTTCGGCTTTTGTGTAATAAACATTATTTAATGCTCTTTAAATTTCTGCATTTGGGAAATGTTTGCAAATAAAGGAACGGACTCAGTTCCTTAATTTGGAGTAACGCGAGACAAAAGAGGAACAAAGGCACGCTTGTGCACTTTATTTAGTTGTCTTGGTTTCAGGCCCTTTTATTTCTCCGTTGCATTACCTCCATCATAAAAGTAATGATTTGATCTCAAGTGAGTTATCAGAGGGGATCTTCTTTAGACTCTGAGATCATATTTGATTGATCGTATTTCAACAATTAGCCTTTTATTTTGCCACACACTATTGAACTAGATCGACAGCAACTTAGCAGGCCAGCTTTAAACAGTCAACTGTTAACAATAGCATCAAAAAGAGAGACCTGATGGGGTTTACTGTCACTTTAAAGAACAGGGTGGGTTTTCACATTGTTGAAATCTGTCAGATATTTTGAAATGTCCCTCTCACTATGGTGCCACACCCCCTGCGTGCCCTTATAATAAAATTGGTTTTACTCCTGATTAAATCATTTTCTCCCTACCCACTACCATACTTCTCATAATGGACCTGTGTGCTCTACAGCTGGTGTTCTTCCCATGGTACCAATTCTTACTTTATCTTTTAAGCACTTTGCTGCTAAGATCTCATGCAGAGTGCTTATGTTTTGTTAAGAGCTTCATTCTTAGAGAAATAGCTTAACACATGTTCTAAAAATGTTGTACAACTTATTGCTTAAAACACATTTAGAAAATGTATAAGTACTGTAGCTTTGGCACAGAACTTTAAGTAGAAACCTTAAAAAAAAAAAAAAAGCACTTGTTTTTGCCATGCATTTGTCTTAAATGTCTAAAGTGGAATGCTTGACTTCTAAGGCTTTGCAGAGACTTATCTTACCAGATTTTTGCACCATTTCCAGCTCTTCAAGGAAACGTGTTAGGAATGTATCATCGTGAAAGCAAAGGGTGTCAATTTTCCCTCTAGCAATAAGAGAGTTTTTAAAAATGTTTGCTAGGAGGAACAAATGCCAAGTCAAAAAAAAAAAAAAAAAAAAAAAAAAAAAAAAAAAAAAAAAAAAAAAAAAAAAAAAAAAAAAAAAAGAGAGAGAAAGAAAATAGAAGTCCATTCAGTCTAAGACTTGTTTGGTTCCCACTGGTTGGGATCGTTCACATGCCATGGCAATAGGGCCATAAGCGCACACACATTTCAGGCTAGGTTTAAGGGGAGGACCTTTACTTCTTGGCTTTACTCAGACATATTTCTTATTGGGGTGTTTTGCTTACACAAAGATTAAGTCTCAAATCTGGTATTTAAACTTGACAGTCAAGGACTGCTTTTAGTCAGGAGATACTGTATCTGGGAAGACGCTCAAAATCTCACAGTCCTAAAAATTTGCTTTAACTTGTCAGTAGTATTTGATTAGTTCAACCATCACTGCCAGTTGATATCATATATCTTAGATACAGACACAAATATGCCCAGAAAATCCCGTAAAATTTATGCTAATACTTTGGATGAAAATTTAAAGACCACACTAAGGGAAAAAAAAAAAAATAGTGTGGGCACCTGTCAAGGTTATTACTTAAAAAAAAAAAATATCGATATACATTTGTGAAGAGAGCATGGGTTTTAGTATGCTATTATTTTTAGTAAATCAGTCTTTTCAGCAGTCCACGTTTTTAATGGCAATTGTAATGTCTGCAGTAGAACCAAGAAAGATTTCACCTCTGGGTTATGCATGCCACCATAAAGTTGTCCTCACGCAAAAAGGAAGAAGATAATCCATGGAAAGATTGACTGAAAGCAAAACAAAATGCAAAAACCAAGCCAGACAGTGTAGAAAGGTCAGTTTTAGAAGAAAATAGATGTGGCTCCTTTAACCATATGTCCTGCCCTGTACGGAGACTTGTATCCAGGAGTAAAATGCAATCACCTGAGAACACCACTGAATTTTATTTATTTATTCATTTTTCCTTTAATGTGATTGATGCAAGTATTTCCCAGGCATATACTGCCTTTTGCTCACACTGCCATTAAATCCCAGAGTACCACATTCAGGAGTTCTGTATTTTCCCGCAAGTGTTCTCACACCAAACCACATGGAAGGTAATCTGCAAGCACAGGAATGGCAGTGCCCTGCCTGGTGGGCACCCAGACACAACATCCACCACCTCTGCGCTCCCCCATTCTGGCATCTGGGGACCAGCCCCAGTGGACGAAGCCTCAGAGCACTGGAGTCTTCATCCCAGGGGTGGTGTATATTCTGGCTGAGATCTCCCCAAGAGAAAGCCCTGCACAGCACTGTTCAGTAATTCACAAAGTTCCTCTCACTTCAAAGCCTTTGCAGAAGAGCTCTGGGTGTGCACAATGCATTCCCAGTTGGCTGAAAGCTTGGGAAACTGGCTGGGCTCATTCATCCCGACAGGCGGATTACTGGTGGGAGCTCAGAACCAGAGTCCTGTGGCTGAGGGAGGATAAGTCCTTTTTCACCACACCAGGGAAAGATAAACTGTCCAGAGTCATTCCTCTTCCTCTTGAGATTTGAATACCACTTCTTCTTTCTTTTTTTTTTTTTTTTATCTATCTTTTAATGGGCATATTTTTCATTAATTTGCTGCTTACTCATGTTCTTCCATACCCAAAAAAAGAACATACTCAAGGAGATCTGATTCAGTTGCATAAATGCTCAGCACACTACTTCAACACTAAGTCCTCATGTGAGCTGTTCTCATGACTGACAACACAAACACTAATTCATGCACTGAAAGATATTTGTGTTTGCAGCTGTACCTGCATTTTATAAGCCAGAACTTCTCTGGTCACTAGTTCAGAGACATAGCAGCTTTCTGCAATGATGGCACCTCAAAACTTTTGTCACAGAGGAGCAAACAGCTCTTTTCAAAGTGATGGGCGCTCCATTCAGGGCAGCAGCAGAGCACAGAGATGTCCGGAGGCACAGCAGATAGGCAGCTGAGGAGTGGTGAAGGCTCCCACCCATCATATGACAAGGAACTCACCCCTTGGCGGTGCAGCACATGATGCCTCACTTCCCCCTCCAGTAAATCCTGGCTTGACACTGCATGTTATATGCACATTCCAAAGTACATACACTCCCTTGAACTTTGATTAAATAGTACAGCAGAAGCCTCAGTTCATGCAGAACAATGCATTCTTCATTCAGCCTAGATTCTAGGAGCCCTCTCACAGCTAAGTAGCTCTTCTTCCCTCCCTTGCTAGGTTTGGGAGGTCACTGTCCTGCCTGCAGTCAAGGTATGCGGCTTTGTTTCCAAGAGTGTCTTAACAAATCAAAGAAATTGACAGATAAGGAAATTACTATATACAATGCACTTCCAAGTAGTTCTGGTGCATCCATCCAAAGACACCAAATCATCAAGGATATAGCCAGCAAAACAAAACTTTCACGTATTCCTCTTTCTGCGGTGGAAGAAAATGGAGTGCCCTTTAAACAGAAAAATGTATGCCATGAGGTTATAATGCCTAAGCATTTGTTTAATATCAGAGTGCCCATTTGCAGGATGCCAAGGCGCAGATTACTGAGCAACTTCAGCTAGAAAGCAGAACATCTCTATGTTCACCCTGAGTGCTGTTTACTCCAGCTCTCTGCAGTGACAGTTCACTGCCCTGGGGGCATGCTGGAACAACCAAGTACTGCTAACTTAAATCCCAGCCTGTGCCAGAAAAATAAAAGATTTCTGTACTTGGGCACACTGGCTCATATTCATCCTTGCATAATTCCACAGAAGTCCAAACTGTAAGAGGGGGATGAACTATCTCATTGTTTCTGTGAAAAATACCCAGTTCAGCAATGGTACACCACAAAAGCATGCCGAGCAATTCTAATGTTTAGAAACATGATCAGAGGGCGACTTGTTGCGTCTGGAAAGCTTTTGCACTCTTTGCAACTGCAGGCATAAGACCAGAGTGGTACTGCAAGGAAGAGAATCCATTTGGTGGCCAGAAGCAGCTATCAGTGTCATGCTCCTGCACATAATTCATTGCCAATACCTGCTACAGGGGTAGATGACAACATGATTGGTTGTAACTTAGGGTTTTCAATCACTGTGATTTGAAGCAATAATTCCTGTAATAAGATTATAATTACAAGTACTTTTAAAATTCATCAAGTTCAACTGAATCAACTATTCTGTATGGGAAAAAGATTGATTTTAAATATAGAATATTTCCTCTCAGAATGCAGCTGAAAGCTCCCTAAGAACAAATAGACTACCTGTCTGCAATCCAACATCCTTCACAAGTCACTCAGAGGTAGCTGGTTAACCATACGCACCCCGATCAACCAGGGCCCAAATCATCCTTCCTCTGGGGCTAGGGAGAGAGCTTTGTTATTATATGGCAACTTCATTTATGTCCTAGTAGGCAAAGTGCACTTTATTTTGTTTTTCTTTCTGTTCTTCTCTCTATTATACCAAATCAGACTACTGTCTTTCTCATTTTTCTTCATCAACTAGTGGACTTTATTCCATTTTGTAAGTGAATGTTAGCATTGCTATTTCAACAAAACAGAAATATCAAATACTTTCTTAGATAAGGAACTTACTTTTCATTATTTTACATTTTACTATTGAAAGGCAAAAGTCCATTTTGAGCTCTGCTTTCCACTGCTTCAATATGTGTATGCTTACACATATATTAGTCAAAGTAAATATCTCCATATCACCCCCAGTTCTGCTATTAACATTTTTTATTGTGTAACTGCTCTCCAGTAAGCTTTTCTGCAATCTAACCTTAGAGTTTTGCTCTTAGTGTTGCTTTTTTTTTTTCTTCCCATAGACACTCAGGTCTTTTATCAGAATTGCATGCATCTGCATTCACAAATCTACATTTGAAATAGATTGAAAGCTCTCAGGATCTAACACAGGGAGGGACTGGACAATGACTCTCTGTCCCATTTTCATACTTTAAAAATATGGTCATATTCCTATCTTTTTAATTGTACTACTAAGTCAGAGTGCATTAGGATTCTGACATATAGCTCTTCTGTTCTTCCCAGTCTTGGTTTCTAACACTGCCCCTATTTCCATTCTTGTCAAAAGCCTTTTCATAGTCCAAAAATCTGTACACAATGTTTTGTAAAATTTGGCAGACTTATCTGAAACCTAATTCACTGCCTTCTTGTGATTCATGGGTCATAAATTATTTTATATGTAATGTACCCCAAAGGGTAAAAAATTCTTTGTATTAAATTTCAACCAAACAATTTAAGGGAACAAAAAAAAAAAAAGGAAAAAAAAAAGTATTTTTGAGACACTGAAAAGATCTGACCTTGATATACGGTCTAGAGCGTTGTCTCCCACAAATGGTATCTCAATATCTTTTGGCAAATAGGAGATTTCAACATGCCACAAGTGAAAACACTTCTGCCGTAACTCGGGCTTACTGTAGACAACTTTAAAGGAAACGAGAAATACAAATAGCGTGGCACTGGATCAGACTGCTGATCCGCTAAATCAGCCCTGTCTCCAGTGACTGCTAAACTGAAAGGGTCTGTATGAAAACAGTTCCAAAAGCAGGCATACCACCCAACCCTTACTTATTGCGTATAGCCAAACGCGTTACTGGGACTGACCCCAATAACAATAAGCTGGTGCCTTATTTCAGTGAGTTTCAACCATCAAGGGAAAAAAAATTAACAAAACAATAAGGATCAATACGACTTCCTTTATGTAAATGACTTCCAAATGTAAAGAGATCAAAGGCTGAGCAAAAATTAAGCAATTCCCCCAGTTCTCTTACAATACTAAAAAGGAACTTGCACACATATGTACTTGTTTGCAGTTACAAAGATTATCAATGAATTATTGGTTTATTACTTTATGGGAAAAATAGAAATCCAAACTCGATTCTCAAAATATTGTTCATCTATTTCTTACATTAGCAATCACATGAATTTTAATGGGATTGTTTGCAAGAATAAAGACCACTCGTACATGTAAAACAACTGTATTTCTGTATTTGCAACAGTTTGTAGCAGGTCCAGAGAACAAATTCTGGATATATTACTAATGAAAGGGCTCTTTGAAATAAGCCATCTGAAAGAAGTATTCTTACAGGCAATCAGGTATATAGGAGATCTGTAAATGTCAAGGACAAAACACTTTATTTTGTATAGAATTTATCTTTTGGTTCACTAAAGTCAGAACACTTCTGTTCGTTGGAACTTTTATAAAGGACTGTTTCATAATATGAATCCATTTGGATTATCTGACCAAAGATAAGACTTCAATGGACTTACTATATCATTCACCACTGTACCAGTGCCACAAAAGGGAATTACAATTAATTGGATTATGTTGGTCTCCACCCGCTGATTGTAGAAGAGAAAGTCTGAAACTGTAACTATTTCAAACAGACCGTATCTCTCATCAACCATGGGATTTGGGCTTTAATTTACCAATAAAGCTTAATTTCTTCTCTATATTCTCTTTTGGTTAGGGAGAGGTCATTTAGACACTTTATTCAAGTTGCTTAAAAAGAAAGGACAGTTTTGTTAAATACTTTCAAGCTGGCACGTCAGTACTTGCACCTTGCCTTTTAAACATCGCTTGTTTTCTCTACTAGCAGTAAAGTGACTTTCTTGAGAAACACAAGGCAGGGAAGCAGGCTTGTGTTTGGGTCACAAGAATAATTTTTGCTTCATATTCCCTAGTTTAGTTCATGGAATTTTGGCTGAAAGTGTTGCCTTAAAGTGACAGTTTGCCTTCAAATAGACGATGTGTGATACCATACAGGAGAGAGAACATCACTGCCATTTCATGTAGATGCCTGCACAGAGGTAAGGGAGTAAGTAAGAGCTTTTGGCAGCTATGCTTAACTTTATATGTATGGAATAGGCAACGGTGCAACTATCAGTGTAAAATCCTCATTAGCTTGCAAATAGCCAAATTCTATAATACAAACAACTTCCTTTTTTTCAGTAAATGAATTCCATGCTAAACAACAATACTATTCTTATTCCAGCTGCCCATATATAGCATTAGATATAACCAATAATAAATTTATGTAATGAGTAAATGATGAAGATTTTCAGTACTAAATAAAGCTAGAGACTGGAAGGAAAAACAGGCACCAAACCACCACCACGCTATGATCGGGATCATGAAATGTATGCAGAGAGAAACACAATATCACACAGGCTTCCTTGGGCTATCGACTTTGGGAGCTCCATTCTGCAGGCAGCCACATTGCTGCCTCTGCTGCTGATGGCTCTAAAAGCTGTTTGGATTTTATTTCCCTCTGCTAATTGGAAGGTTATTTCAGTGCCTAATTCCTTCTAGCTACCAGCCTAAAATATTCAACTTCGTATAGTTTCTTAATAATTATTAATATCAGTAATACTTGCTTTGATTTTTGTGTGTGCGTGTGTGTGTGTCAAACTTTTGCAGTCAGTCAGAGAAATAAAAAATCCTCAGTCAACTTACTTCAAAACCATGTTTCTTAATTCACATTTGCATTACTTTTTGCTAATATCTGAAGCTCTAATTCCATTCCCTGGATATTAGCAGGACTAGCTATGCTGTTAAAGATAGGAATGCTTCTAAGTGCTTACTGAATCAGGGCATATGAGATGATAATTGCATGTGTTTAAAACAAAACTTTAAACAGGAGGGGATTATGTAAGTTGGTAAAACAAATATATCTTCAAGTGCACTGAAGGGCTTTCAAATGTTAACGAAATGTCCTTTGATAATAATAGTGCTAATAATGACATGAATTTTCACGTATTTTGATGCATTTTGAGAATCACTCTGAATGGGGAAGATTCTCAGGAAGTGCAATTTTGGGGGGGGAAACCCATCAGTGCCTCCAGGGCTACATCCCCACTGCACCAGCAAGGATCTGATGCTGAAAGCTGTCCTGCTCCAGGCTAGGGCACGCTATGCATTGCAGCTTCTGCTTGCAGAGCCCCACATTTTTATAGCAATGCAAGAAGTCTTCATCAGATGCATATTACGCTTTAAAATCATTGAAAATCTAAGTTTATGAGCAAAGCTGCCCATGAAACACATCGGATCGCAGGACAGGTGGAACTAAGGAGCTACACACACAGAGACAGTTGAGCATTTGGCTCCCATAACTCTACACTGCAGTCACTGAGGTCTTTTTAACCAAAAGTCTGAAGTTTCCAGTCAGTGAGGACTTCAGAACATACATCCATCCCCTTTCCATCATACAGTCACAGAATCATTAAGGTTGGAAAAGACCTCTAGGATCCCCAAGCCCAACCCCAACCCATCCCACCATGCCCACTGACCACATCCCTCAGTGCAGATTGGATACACTAACTTCCTATTTCTGCCTATCATTCTCTTTTGGAGGGTTTATCTCCCTGTGTGTTCTAATTCTAATATTCCCAGTTCCTTTTTTTGTTTGTTTGTTTTTCTTTTTTTTTTTTCCCCTACCTAAAATTACAGGCATATCTATTTCAGGAGAGAAAAATGTATGCTTTGATGCAATTTTAATACTTTATAATGCATGGATTTTTTTTTTCCTGTTTCTCAAATTAGTCTTGCAAATAGACTCATAATAACACGACAATTCTAAATAAAAAGAAGAGATTTTCATGACTTTGAGATGCACGTAGGTCCCTCCCACAAGTAATATATTAAAATATTGATTAGATTAGGGCACTGTTTCAAATAAATGGAGATTTATACTTCCTTTTGGATGCAGTATCTTATAAAAAGTTTCAAGGCAACGCACAACAAAGCAGTTGACAAGAAAGATAGCATCTGCTTTCCTGGCTATTCAAGCTGAAGTTTTTCATTCTAAATGCAAGCAATGTTTCCAAAGTTAACATAATTAACTCACGACAATCCTGAAACATCATAATATAAGATACAGATGGAAATTCAAAGCTTTAAAAATGTCATGCAACTGCGAGAGGATTATCATTTTTTAACCGCGGCAATCTGAATACTAATTAAAACAGGTGTTTTTATTTCAAACGCTGTTGCACACTGTGACATTACTGGGAGAGTTATTTATGTATTAGTCTACGAGGAGGCATATATTGCTCAAAAAATGGGATGTGTGATAATAACGAACTTCCGAGATAAAAGAACGACACTGTGCACTGCTTCCTGCAACAATAAAAGACCAGTAGTTCAATTAGTCAGTAATTTCCGTGTGACTATTTGACAGATTCTACTAATTGTTAAGCTCCCACTAACTATTGCTTTACATAATTAATTATATTCAAACGCCAGCTACAAAGACATGTGGGCCAGTTGCCCTTTTGACAATGTTTTTCGCAAACTGATTTGCTTACCAAAAATATTTTTAGAACGAAAAGATCCTAATCTTGAGTGGAAATACACATCAAAACGTTAAAGCGGCTCCGAGTTTTACCACGGTTATGAGAGAAAATTTGGATTGTTTAACATATCATTTATGCCGCATGCATAATAGCTGAAGTCTTCTAGCAGAGATCTTTCATATTAATTTAGCATTGCATAAAATTCATAGTAACAGGTCCAGGGGTCAAGCATCATTCATCATTAGTTGAAGTGACATTTGCAACCCTTCATATAGCAGCTGCTTGAAAGGGGAAAAAAAGGTATTCTTTGGAAGAATGGGGGGTAGCACACAATCCTCGCTCTATCCGCGGAAGGGAAAACAAGGTGCCACTATGTCAGCATGGTAATGTGTTTAAATTCGGTGATGTCATTCTCCCTAACCCCCACGAGTCACAAGGCACAAGGCAGCTGCATTCCTGAACTTAGTAGTTCGGGTGGAGATAAGTAATAACTAGATGTAAATGAATTACATTACTGTGGTTGTGAACACAGCTCTGTGCATCTAAATTATGATTTATATCAGGATCCTATCTTGTTTTTGAGAGTTTTCTACTTGTTAACAAGGCAGTCCTTGTTCTCGTGGCATCCTCCAGGCATAATAGTTTCTGGGAAGCCAAATAAGATCACTTTTGAAACTGCAAGACAGCATTCCAAGACTTTGCAGCAGAACACATTGGCCAAATTAGGACTTCTGAAGACTGTTAACTAACAAATAAAATCTTTTTTTTTTTTTCTTTGTGCCATGTTTTGTCTACTATAAAACATTGAGATCAGAACGGGAAATGTGAGCAATTAAAATGAAAATGTAATCATCTGCAAGAAAAGATAAATTTGTATTAAATGGCTAATACTTCACAGTCCTTTTGATATTACAAGTACTTTTTAAGGAAAATATATATTTTATGTCACAGTAATTTTTATTATGTGAAACATGTGATCTCTTTGGAATTATGCACATTTTTAAACTGTAGTCATTAAAACAGCACGCAACACCAAGTACTTAGATTTTGTAGCTTTGCTAGTATTTGGAGAATTTCCTCAACTTTCCTATTATACCTGAAATATACTTAATTTATTTATCTCTGTCTCTAATTATCCACTGGAACTTAAAGCACTGTGACCGAGACTACCACTTCTTCCTTCAAAAGTGTAATGATTTTTGCGAGGAGAACCAGTGCTGCTTGAAGAGTCGCTTAGAGGTGTATGAAAAACATTCAAGGACACTGGTTAATACACAGTGCCATTCCATGAGCTGCTGAAAATTCAGCTCCCAGCCAACACGCTTCTAGCAGGGAGAAGCTGGCCGCACGCTTGCTGCCTGTGCATGGCACACAGTGCAGTCCAGCTGTAGGTATTTTGCAGCGAGGTCTCAGATAACCCACAGCAGCACCGGGTCCTGCGTTGCATGGCAGCTCTCCATTCCCAAACTAGATAAAAACTGTTTCCACAAAGGACTGCGGCTACCATTCCATTAATCTTTTGGCCCCTCACCTTGCCATGGATTTTAATTGCTGCACAGACAGTAGGCATGTACGTAAGGATGTTATAGATACAGGAAAGGCAGAATGGCTGCAAAAGGAATAGAACAGCAGAGGCAAGATGACTGGCAGATAGGGTTGCCACATCCCCCTTAAAGAGACTGCTCCTTTTCCACACCTTATGTCTCTTGTACCATAAAAATATGCATAGATGTATGTGGGAGCATCATAGCAGATTTCTTGGGATGCGTGCCATGCATCTGAGCTTCGAAGCTGGCTCAACGTTGTCACCATTAAGTCGCAGTGTACACAGCAACACTTCAATCTAATTTCAATTAGGGAAAAGTTACACAGAAACTTCTTGGAGAGCACACATGACCCCGTGCATAAATACCAATTAAATTCAGTATCATCGGTGTCTTTGCAGCTAACATTGATACCACTGAGAGGAAGGAATTTGAAATGAGGGAGCGCTTTATGACATTGCCTCCATCTACAAATTCTGTCTGTGTTAACTAGTACGTCAATGATTAGTGAAGCAGTTGGATTCATCTGTGAAGAAATGGGGTGGAGAGAAGTATTCCCATGATACTTTCAGTGCAGACAGTTTTTATGCGACATAAGGTAGAATACTGCATTATCATGCAACAAAATGCTACCTGGTAAGCAAGAAAAAAAAACTTGATCTGCTGAGCAGCTACAAATACCAGGAGCAGTTGCGACCAAGATAACAGGAGAACCCACTTAAACTGCATCTCATGCCAGAGACTCATGACACCCAGAAATGGCCAGTTCATGTGCTGAACTACTCGTCTGTTCTGAGCCTTGGTTTGCATGTAAAGGGAATTCCTGTACCACTGAGTAGGATGGGTGAGACCATGCCTATTTTCCTGTGGACGCACAGAGTGTGCAGGCACTTCACTTTGTACTGTTCCACTTTCTTTTGTCTGCCCGGTCTTTTATTTCAAAACAATGGAGCGACAGCACTAAGTTAGGGCTTTAGCACTTGACAACCACTTTTTCACTCAAAACTTTGAAGATTCTTCTAAAAAATGCAGATTACGTGAGGGAGACTTGAATGTGCCCTTTGAGTGCAAGAAATGGACAGAAACAACACCCCAACCCAACACCTCCAGTCTAACAGCCCCGAACCTGGGAGAGGACCAGGAAGTGCAATCCTTCCCACGGCTCCCATCAGGCCATCGCTCACTGGTGACTGGGGACTTTTTACAGTCTTTCAAATCTTCTTTCAATCACAACATGCCTTAAAGGGACAGAAGGTCTTAAAATGTGCTCTCCATCTCCCCAGTTGAGAAAGATACGTCAGAGGGGGAGGGAGTGGGGAGTGGAGCAGCAACACAAAAAGCATTAATGCAAAGAACAGTGGGGTCTCTCCCTAATTTGACTTTCTCTACAGGTGGTCTGCAGCTGCATCCAAACAGGTTACACCACCGCCTTCCCATGGGCATTGCAACAAAGTAGTATCTGTATTCACAAGAATACATTTGCTAGCATGGGCTGATTCAGGTCTAAAAATAAGAAAAAAGCATTTTTCAGAATAGCCCGAGGTAACACTCCGCGCCAGCAGAAGACAGTAGCACTCTTGTTTCGCTGGCTGTGCGTGATGATAAAGGATATCAGAAACCTACTTCACATGACTCATTGGGGCCTGCAGCCAGCTTCCAATTGATTCATTTTATTTGTATCAGTTAGTTCTCCATTGATCACACGACAGGCCAGACCCAATCAATAAGCAATATTCTGTTTTCTATAGACTCAGGGGTGATTCGTGTTTGTCTCTGCGACTACAACAGATTATTTTAGAGTTCTGGGTAGCATTGTGGAAACAGTGGGGCTCAAGGACAGCTCAGCACTGAAAGAAATGGGAAAAGATTGCGAACGTGAGACAAGATAGTGGCTTTTAAGCCGTTCCACCTCCATAGCGAGGCAGGAGCAAGATGCACTGCAGCGCTGTATGTCATGCAATGCTCCTGCAAGGGATGCAGGAGGCATTTCCATGGGCCTGAGTGGGGAGAAAGCTAAAAACAGCACGAAAGCAAAAAGCATATGCGCCTTTGGGAATATACAGAAAGGATCCACAGAGGAGGTGAGCCCATCAACTTAGACGTATTCCACTGCAGTGATGCTAAAACACACCGTCTCCAAAGTTTTATCTCTTGTCAGTAAACACTGCTAAATAGATGCCTCAAAATATCCAATACTTTATCTTTCATCTTTTCAAATTATTTCTTTTCTTTTTTCCCCTTTCTGTTTTTCAGACTACTTCTTGCAGGCCGTGGTTAAGTGGAAAGAAGAGGTTTTACCCCAAACTGCCCTGCACCTCTTCTACACCAACTTGCTGACATGCTCAGTAGAAGAATCACGCAGCTTTTGTTACCCCTCCATAAATGAAGATTAAGGTACAGACTGCATTATAATAAGCTGCATCTTCTTTTCCATAACGCTTGTGTATCCTCACTCTGCCCAGACCTCATATACCTTGAGCTGCTGCGCTGTGCCTTACCCAAAGCAGAGATCTGGCTTTCCAGTGGCTCTGATAACGTGAGGTTTGCTACCAGAGACAGAAATAACTTGCTGGATGCTGGGGAGAAGGAATGGATGTAAGGGCTGGCAGAATATGGCCCAGTGTGTTCTTCCAATCAAATACACTTGACAAACTTTAATGAAAAGTCTTCTCTACTTCCTACTAACAGATGTTTCCAATTTTTTCTCTCTCAGCACTTTAAACCACCATCTTTAGTTTTCATGTCTAAGAGACATTATTATAGGATACATCATAATGATATACTGTACATTCATATACAGTATCCCATACAATGACTAGTTGATTTATAATTCAGATCCAATAAAGGGAAAAATTGATTTAACTGATGACTGGTGAAATACTAAATGCATTACAATATTTGAAAAGAACATCCTTTTCTTGCAATCCTAGTGACATAATAGAATTAAATATGGATATAAGATAATGCCCATTATTATTAGGCAAGCGGAATCAAAGCGACCGGGAAGAAAAGCAATATCTAGGGATCAAGGAATGCCTAAACTTCCTCTTCAAACTTACAGAAACACGAACACCCATGAAAAGGTCACAAATAAAGTAAATCCAAGCAATCTTAAACGTCAGTATAAAGTTAATTTTCCGTGAACAAGTCTCGGTCTACCAGGACTCTCAGTAGTGCTGCTGCATGTCCATTCTATATGGGGGATAATTGTGTGAATTCCAAGTGTCACCAAACTCTTTTTTTCAGCTCTGTATTAGATACTTATTTCCTCATTATCCCTACACTCCTATAGCATACCAAGGACACAGTTTACTGCCCCATTCATGAATGTCATACCCCAGATCTCTCCACCACGCCAACTGCCAGCATCGTGCCTACCATCCTAAATGCCCCATCCCTTCTCACCTCATCCTTCAGCACAGCTAAGCCCTGCTGAAACTTACCATTCACATACAGCCTGCTCTCCCAAAATAGTCACGTGCTTAGCACAGAGGTGATTCAGCTCAGTGAGGAAGCTCTGCAATGCTGCTCTGTCCCAGTATACTGCCAAGGTGATGGGTGAGAGCATCCGCAGGTAGGGATCAGGAAGCCAAGGGACCTTCCACATTTTTTTCCCTTTGAAAAATTCAGTAGGAGTTCGGTTTTTAACTTTCTTTAAGCATCTGTGAGAAGTCACCCACTTAAACATTTGCAAATATCTTTGTTCTTCCAGATGGGTAAATTGCTTCCAATACAAAATAAGTTCTATTCAGCAGCAGCTCTGATTGCTCACACAGGCTTAGATGGATGGTCAATTTTTATAATCCTGGAGAGCAGTTTTTCCTTTAGGAACACTGTGCATTTCGCTGCTGGAGAAGCAGTGGCAGGCAGTAATGGCTCCGGAGCCAGAGCCCGTAGTTTATTGCCTTGAAAGACTCATATAGTTGTGGTAACAAAAACAGCACCCAAATACAGGCACTGAACTACATCTCATTTTACTGCTGCATCAGTAACTTTGTTAAAGAGTTAAGAAATCTCAGATATTTACAGAAATGTTATTATTGTCCTTAAAAACCTTTGAGAATTTTAACCTATATGCTGGAATTCAAGGAAACATTGCTAACCATCTTGCACAAATGCAGAATCTGTGGGTCAGCTAATTTGGGCTTAAACACCTACATTTGCACATGCAAAACTGGGTAATTATGGTCCTAAGTGCCCATTCATGTGTACAGATGGGTGCACCCACACATTTTTGTGGAATAATTTTTGGAAGTCTATAGAAATATGGTCCTTAAAGATTTTAATAAGGTTGGCAAAACACGCTTTCTTTGCATAAAATTATGTAGTTCCCAAGTCTAAAATTACTTTGATTTAAAAAATGAAAATTGGCAAGGGATTAATCCATAATATGGTCTAATTACTTTTTTTTTTTTTCCCTTAAAAATTAAACGGTCAAGATCTTAACTCAGAATAGCAGTTACTGTTCATGAACTGAAACTAAGAAAAGGAACTGAATAAGGAATTTTATTAGGTGCCTAAATATGCAGTTAGCTAATAGGATCCTCTTATATAATAGGAATAACAGGTATAATAATTGACTGAATAACAGGTATAATAGTTAAGAAAGTATATTTAATTTAGATCTGAAGCATAAAGCTCTACTAATTATATTCTTATGAGATCGAAATGCAAACTGGCCAAAGTCTGAAAATAGGAAGTGGAAGTGACTTTCTACCATTAACTTGGAAAAAACACACCCTCAAACCAGCGAGGAAGAACTGCAGACAGACAGAAGGATTGCTGAAAGCAGATAATTGACACATATTTTGGTCCTTGCACTTGCTGTTGCCAGCTTTTATTTAATCTTCGTGTTGTTTAAGATGCTGAAAGTGAAATTCTTATTTTTCAACGTAGATCAACAGCACTCGAAGGGTGTTTGCAACACACATGGCTACAAAACATTGCTCAATGCTCAGATTAGGTTTTCAGTGAGGAGGGAATTTTCTCTGTCACGTTTAGTGGGAAAAAGATATATTAAAACTAAGATACTTCTCCTTGCACTCTGATATTTAGCTATTTCTTTGTTTGCAGAGGTTACTTATAGCAGTAAGTAAATCTCTCTGTGAATTTCTTTGTCCTTCATCAATCAAAGCCGGTCAATTATAAGACTAGTGCAACTAGATCAAAACTCCAGGCTGTGCAGTCATATTACCACTCATATTATTACTAAAAGCGCATCTATATTCCAAACTGGGATACCATAACCCCTTTGTCATTTTCCAATAAAAAAGACCATACCAAATAGGCAGAGCACACCGTAATTAGCAGCTGGCAGAGAAAGCCGTAAATCTGTATGAGTTCTGAACGATTTGCTTACATTGTTGCTTTGTTGACAAATGATGCTGTACATGTTAATGTTCCTGAAATGTCCCCATTGCACCTGACGTGCCAATAAATGCCAGCCAGCTGTATGAATTATGGAAATAAGATTTTTGTTTATGAAGGTATCCCAGACATTTATTTTACTGCATGCCTCTTGACAGATTTAATGTCTGGAGATACATTGAGAAGATATTTGCTACCTGACATAATGGATAATGGAAACTTTAAAGGCTTTTTTTAATGATGAGACTAATATATTTTTTTAATTTTACCTTGTGGCTACACATTTACTCTCCATATAAAGCCTGCCTATTTTAAATGAAACGATACTAAATTCTTCCTGATGTACAATGAGTTGGGTGAAGCCTGTGCTGCAGCATATGAGAAAACAGAAAAGTATCTGAGAGCTACCAATGCATGAGAGCTACATGCAAGTTCACCTCTTTTCCCCTAGTTTATCTTCTGTGTGCGATTACTAGTATATCATTAAGGTAAAATGCAAAGGTAGATGTTAAGGATTGGGCACTTCAAAGTAGTATAAAAGTCTTGCAACTGATGTATTTATAGCAGGATTCATTACACGCTCATTCTACGTGCTCAGGCAAGACAGAAGAACATGCGTACTTCGATATTTACCAGCGATATTTATTCACTGGATGCAGAACCAAAATATATGTCACTGGGCTCCGCATACAAACCAACAAAGTGGACAGTCTTAATTAAGAACAAAAAACAAACAAACAACAACAAAAAAAGAAATTAAGTAGAAGAGAAATGAAAAACTTTTATCCTAATGCTGCTTGTAGTGAGCATCCTGATAACACCGTGATTCTGGCCAAGGGGAGAGCAGCCAGGCGGCCTCTCTCTGCATCTCTTAGCCAAGCTGTACCATTGGAGGTGTTTTGTGGGTCACATTCGGGGTTCCTTGGGGCTGCGATGCTCAGCAGGTGCCCATTCACAGCCCTGTGCTGCGCTCCTGCCCCACAAGCAGGAACCTGACTACAGCTCCAGTGGAAAAATTCATCCTGGCAGAAGGGATGATGCTACGCAAGCTCCTCAATTCTTCCCCTATTAGCACATGTTAGTGTATTGTCAAGAGGAACAATAGCAACCCCACAAACTATTTATTCCATCAAGAACAATTTATTGTCTTTTGTAAGTTCGTTTCCAGCTTCTGAAGCTCAAGAGGGAAAAATCTGCTGCTTCTTTAAAACTTCAGATGTGAGGGACTATTTGTAGTCATCATATAAATGGGGGTGGTAACCAAATTAACCAAACTCATTTTGCAACCACAAATCATTCCCATTAAAATGCTCCTTTCTCACCCCACCTCAAAAGAAGAATAAGAAGAAGAAAAAAAAAAGGAGTCCAGATGGTTAAAATTATTTTAAAGCAAATATTTAGTGGTTACAGTTGAATTCTTCTGGCACACATTCTCCACTACAAAAATGACACCCCACATTCACTGTGTTAACCATTTTCCAATGTGCCAGCCAAATGAATGCCTCAGAGAACACACACACACACACACTATGGAAGCATTATCAGCAAAGCTACAAGGCTCCTTTGCAGTTGGGGCAGGAAGGAGGGCTGTTTTACACCGTGCAACATGCTGTAGTCTCCAGATACGACACACAACTCCTTCACAGACAACGGAGCTTCCTAAAGCTTGCCCTTTCTAGAAGCAGAAATATTTGAGAGATTTCCTTTCCGCTAATATCACTGGGAGCTCTATTTGGGGAGTGGGGTGGAAGAGGGAAAAGGCTGGTGACTAAAAATTCACAGTTTAGTAATGTTTCAACTGCAACGCAAAAAGCGCATTCTGCTGTTTCCCATATCCTGATTTAGGCTGAACAAGGAGATCTCCCTTTGTCACTGGGACAGTTCCTTCAGCTCCCCACCGTGTTTTCTGGGGCTTACTCACCCCTCAACCCGCCCCGCTGGGAGCACTCCAATATCCCACCCTGGCACTGCCCCAGAGCCTGCAGCCAGCACCCCGCGTGCGTGTGCTGCACACAGCAGCCCAGGGCGCAGAGCAGAGCCCGGTGGGTAGGAGTGAGTGCGCTGGCACCAGCGCGGGGCTGGCCGGGAAGGGGTCCCCTGGGCAGCTCTGCACACTGGTTGCTCCAGTCTGGCATCCCAGGAGGCTTGCCAGATGGAGAAACCTACTCTGCAGCAGAACTGCAAGCTGTGCTTCTCAGGAAACTCGAGGCTGTAACCCTTTCCCTCTTCCTCCACATGCCCTGTTGCTACCAGATTTCTTCCGATGCCTATGTATAAACAACGGAGACAAAACCTTAATTCTCAGAGACACACAAACTTAACTTGGTTCTAATCCTTTTCCCAGCAAATTAACCCTAGATAACTTAACATTGTATATATAGCTTTGGGAATAGAAGTTAATTCATTCTAGGTCAGAGCTAAAGCCGTGCATGTGATTCGCATGAAATGGATGCGTGTACTGTGGTTGTTTGCATTTTTTAAGCAGAAGAGATATTTGTTGTGAAGTTGCAGTGCCTGGATATCATGCTGTCTGTCTGGTCAGACTGATTTTTGTGCAAACTTCAAGGTTGGTTCCCATGTCATCCTCTTTATAGTTACAACAGCCTTCTACCTATAGATATGACAACAACACTAGTGAAAACCCTGACAGAAACAGCAAATGAAAGTCAATAAGGCCATATTTTTGAAGAGGTTATGGTCTGAATTATATATGTTTGTTAAATGAAAGGAAATATATGTTTTTCTTCATATATATACTTGCATATGCACACCTGTTTTACATTGGTGTAACTTCTCTGATCTCAGCATTTTACATCACCATACCAAAAGGTAAATCTGACCCATACCATAGAGTCTCCAAAGGAATAGCTCCCATTATTTTTGTTAAAAAATGACTGTATTTTGCTCAGCGAAAGATTAAAGCTAATGTATAGCAGAAAAGCAATGTAAAGAATCCCACGGTAAGTCTCCTTCCCCATCGTATCGAGGCAGTGGGTGATACAGGAACTCAGGCTCCGCTATCCATTTTCTCTTTCACGTGCATGGAATTCATTGAAAGTAATGGGGAGGAAATTACAGGAGTCTCATAGGTCTCTAACAAGAGATCACTGTGTGGAAAAATGTGACTTGTCAAGAGCTACTTTCTCTGTATTGTTTCATGAGCAAATATACCATAAAGAATAGCTGCATTCCTGCTTCCAGTATTAAATCAAACCAGATATTGGTATAAAGTGCAGTTTTACTGGAGGCACACCAAAAGGCGATAATATTCCTATTGACTGGGGCTAGCAGTTGTCATAAAACATGTATTCCAACTCCGGTAAATTATTCCATAAATATTTGCATTTTCCCTCTGCCGTTCACAATTAAAGTAGTCTGTTTACAGCAAAGAAAACAAAACACACAAATATCAAATAAACAAAAGAAAGATCTAATTAAAAGTTAAATTTACTCACTTTGGGGGAGCAATTATTCTCAAGTATTCCTGTCCTTTCCTAGTCTATGAAGACATTCATTACCAAGCACTCTGCAAACTGTCACACCTACAAGCATGCCTATGGAATGGAGGCTTTGAGCAGCAACCTGCTCCAGACCTTGCTCTTCTGAATCCAAAGCAGAGCAAATCCATGTAACAGAAGCAGCCTGCTGCTTGTCAACAGGCCATTAGACGGCAATGGGAAATGGCAGGAGATCTACCCACAAGCCACATGGTTGGACCATTCCATGCTTTATGATTCAAAAGAACCCCCAGCAAATACCTGCGGTGCTCCTCAGAGCTATGCTTGGCTGTGCATCTCCCCATAGCCCTGGGGCTGGCAAAGGAATATCATGGAGCCCCCAGCCCTGCTCTGCCATTATCTTGTTGTAGAAAATATTACCTGCTGCACTCCCTATTACTTATGTTCTGCGTAGAAGAGTGGCACAGTGATTAATTACTACTCTAAAGTGCTTATAAAGCATCAGTCCCAGGCAGGTTTACTAGGTTGGGGCCTCCCATGATTTATTGACTAAGGAAAAAATAAGCAAAGGCCATTTGTGAAGAAACATTTTCTTTAGAGAAAAAGGTAATTCAAATTACCCATCCTCTGCTCCCCCAAATTAAAATGTCTAACCCTGAAAAACAAAGCTAATGAATTTATTTGTCTGAAACTTATGAAAAAAAATAAACAGCAGTCTACTCAATTCTTTTTTAAAGGACAAATGTTAACGTAAGAAATAACCCAAGTCTACTGCTAAGAAAGGTCTGAGATGTTTTCTGTTGTTGATGTGGGACGTTGATTAGAAAAGATTAATTAGAGCACCTTTTGTTTTTCAACACCTTTATTGGAAAGGCAGAAGAAAAAGCAAAGCATGAACATGCAGATACACACAAGGCATATCCACAGGAAAGATTCATTTGGTTTTGGTTCATATCTGTCGCTGCTTTACTACTTTTCTTTTTGCCAGTAGTAAACTGGCACTTTGGGTTTTCTGTGCTTCGCTTTCTGAAGCCTTTCAATAGCATATAGTACAGGAATGTGAGAGGGAAAGATTCCCTTATGGCAGAGATCCTTTGATATTATTACTTCAACTAAAACTTTGAAGTGCAGTAGCTGGTTTTGTGCGTAGCTTATGACAATTTTTCCCCAACTCTAATAAACTTGGATTTACCACTGATGTGACTCACAGAGAAAGAAAGCATGAAGAGGCCGTGAGAGGAAAATAGCTAATGTGTTAGTCTATTTGATGGCATGGGATTATTTGGTACAGTAATTAGTGCAGCGTGTATAGGAAGCCTACAAAAAAATACTGGTATCAAAGACAAAATAAGAAGATAATGTCAAATACTTCCAATAATTTTAGTACTGTTTCAATACATTATTATGCAGGTTTTCTAATAAAATTTATTTCTGTGTAGTAGACTAGGCAGGAGAGGGGAAAAAAAGGGATATAATTCTGTTCTTTCAGATGGTAATGTGACAACTTGCACTGAATTCAAAGGGACCTTTCACCTGAGGAGCTCACACTCATTACCATATCTTCTGCATTAACCTGGCATAGTACCCTGCTAGCACTGCTTTGCAGCATCTTGCTGAATGGGAACACTGCAACTGCTCAAAGCAGTGTGACTGAAGGTGGCTACCTTTCTCCTGGAAAAATGTAGTACATGGCAGATAACCCTTTAAAAATAAAAACACAGCACCTCTTAGGGAACACACACTTTTCCTGCTGTTCATACCTAGCATGTAAACACACAAGCAACACCACAGCACAGGTTAAAGATCTGAGAGCCTCGAGAACCTCCTTCTAAATTGCAAGTGGGATTGTTAACTCTGTTAGGAAAAATAAAGGTTTTCCCTGAGTGGAACAAAGGTGACTTGGGAATTTCCTCCCTGCTCCATCACCATTGGTCTGCACATCCCATTTCCAAAGCTGACTTAAGAGGACTCTATAAACAGCTCAGAGAAAGGTCCCAAAAATATGCAGCTCGTATCCAAGCCCATTGTCTATAAGCACATGGTCCTCCACAGGGGAAACTTGTTTGACCCAGCATTGATCCAAACCATCATACACCCAACATTTGAAAGTCTCCTGATGAGGAGTCTTGCCCTTAGCTTGCGTGTTCTGCTTGGGGAAAAGAAATTACCTCTTACCTCTTTATGTAGTAGTTTACCTATACGTAAAATGAAGATAGTACTTGACCTCAACAGGTATAGAAAAGCTTAATTAAACAAGAGATCCTTAGCTGCAATCAGACTTCTCTCATTTACTAAGTACCTGAGAAATCCTTCAGTTTGGGAACAAATCTGACACCATGACAAACAAATCAACCTCCTTACATATTTTGCCACTGGGAATTATTTTCCTTGGGAATAGATATTTACGAAGCTATAAAACACACTTTTATCATTGCTGATATTTCTCCTTCATACTAAATGCTATGTGCAGGATTTTTATTTATTTATTGTCAGGAATCCTACCTTTGGGAATTTGATCCATACTTTATCTAAACCCACAGAACACGGCAGACTGAAAAGTGCTTATTTAATTCCAGCAAAAGAGTAAGGATGTGAATAACAGATGATGTGAGGAGTGCGTAAGTGAGCTGTAACACGTAAAGAGAAGGCCTCCCTCATCCCATCTCATCTCTCAGCCCCAACCCCTTCCCTCTGAGGAAACAAGAGCTTGGGACAAGAGGAACACCATCACCATGAGCTCAGCCTCTTGTCAGAAAGAAACAAGCACTTATCTTGTCAGATGCTGGACATCCTTGATGATGTATAGAAGGCACTGGATGTCAGTCAATGGACTTGAATGTGATTTGAGAAGATCTAAGTTCACAGGTGGCACCTAAGATCACATTTGTTTTAAAGCCAGAAGGTTCATTTTTAAATGGGGGTTAGTAAAGGCAGGCAAGAGAATTTCAAAGTAAAATCTTAATGATATCACCAAAATATTATCTATTTGTGGAGTAAATAGATGGAGAGCCAAATAATTCTGAAGTATCTAAATTTCACCTTCCTTCTCCCACTCACAGAAATCTGCTTCAAAGAAAAATGCCAAATTAATACAAGAAAGAGTTCTCACGGTATCTCCTGCCAGCACAAGAAGGTACAGAGAATACCCTGAGAAACTCTGTTCTTAGAAAATATTAAGTCCAGTTTGCAAATTATTAAGGGTCCACAAAATTAAAAGAAATATGCAATGTTTTGGTGTCTTACTTAAATAAAATTTGAACTCCGACCCTCTGAGAGTAAATCATTGCTACGAAAATGAAATGTTTTTCTTCCTCCTGAGCAGAGCGTACAAGTGGATGAAGCAGAGGCAGAGCAGTTTTAACACAGAGCACGTTTCCTTCTTTTTACTGATGGGTGCTTTGGGTCCAGTTTCCTCTACTCCAGCACCCGTCTGCTGGAAGATCACTGGCAAGAGCTTCAAGCGAAATGAATCTAGGCTAAGTTTATCCCAGGATTCTCAACCACTATGTCTGCTATGCTCTCCCACTCTCCCATCCCCATTCCTCCCTTCCCATCATCCTTCTTTGGCTTGGGACTGGGAAGTACCAGGACCCAACCTTTCCCAGGGTGTTCCATGGTGCTTTAAGTTGATGAGATCTGGCCAACAGGACTGAAATAAAGCTTAACACAGGAATTCCATCGCTATTTTACCCTTCCCAGACACAGCCCATACTATTTTCAGCCTCTGTTCTATGCTACGCCTGCCGGTTGCCCTGTCTGCCCCCACACAGGGAGGAACAATTCCAATCAGCAGTCAACAAGATGCTGCCTTTGGTGCTCAAAGCCTGCTAGAAGGCTCCCAGGCAGCCCGCTTGCTCACTGCAGCTTGCCACACTGCACATCACCCTCCCCAGCATTGCACCCACGCAAGAGTTTGCAAGGCTGTGTTGAAAACTGGGTCACTGAGCCGATCTAGGTTTAAAATATCCTAGATATTCCTTAATGAAGTGTCAACAACTATTCTCAAGCTGAAGAGCGACTGGAATACCTCCTATTAATCATGCTTACATATGCAAAAAAATATGCCCTAGTCTAAAATGTATTTATAATATAAAATGGAGTTCAACGTTTGACCTGAGCACATCCCACACTGACACAGAGACAAAGGAAATAAAAATGCGTTGCTGTAATTTCCTTGACAGCAAAACAAAACCCAAAACAAACAAGAAACCTCACACATATATGTCTAGGCCAATATATATGGTAATGCGAAACAATGAGTTAGATTTTTCATGGCCACGCTGAAATTCATATTGTTAGTTCTAAAACAGCAACACATAAATGTGATTATTTCCTTAAAATATCGAAATCTAAATAAATACATCCATCCTCAAAACTTAGTTGATGAAAACTTCTAGTGACTTTCCATACGAGTTTGGAATAAGGAGGCTTCACACCCACAGCTATAAGCACTCTTAGTAGGAAAAACAGCATAATGATGATTATTACTGTTAATATTGGTGGTAGTATAATAATTATATGATTGTTATTAATAGCGTTCATATCACCGTCTGGATTATTATAACCACTGCAATGACACGATGCCCTAATCAGATCCATGCCCCACTGCATCACTCATGATAAAAATCACAGAGTGAGAAAAAGTTTATAATCTAAGCAATTAGGGCAGACAAAAGGTGCAGTGGGAAGGAGGGGCACAAAGAGATGTACTGACACTAAGCCTCAGATACCCAGAGTTAGCATCTACTTCAACACAGAGTGGTTTGTCTACACAAACATGTAGTATATTAATATGGATGCACATCATATTATCCAGCACATGAAGTGCATGCAAGGATTAAAAGGACAAAAAACAATTGATTTTTTTTGTTGTTGTACTTTTGTATTCTTTTTTCCCTTAAGTGAAAGACATCTTAAAACTGGACAGACTACAAGCAGTGCTAGCTCAAGATTCAATTTGCTGGCGACTGAATTTGGTCTAAGCAATGTTCAAACCACAATCCATTAAAAAAAATATATATGCTATTATGAGAATAATAGTTCGCAGGATCGGATCCTGATTCCAACAAGCAATGGCAATGTACTTCCTAGTGAGATGTGGACAGCAAGGAACTCGGTGGCATTCCAGCAGAGGAAGACTCTGGGCAATAGCAGGCAAACAGCATGCATTCTCTAGCACAGAGCTTGCAGCTCCTGCAAGCAATTGTTGTGTGCCCAGGCTCACAAAGCCCCTCCTGTATTTGGCATATTGGATAGCTATGAAATAAAAAATAAAGTTACCCTGTATTATTATTTTCCTAGTCATTTTGATTTGTGTTGTGATTTAAATACTCCAGATACTTGGCATTAATTACTCTCACTTCACTTTGTAGGTGCCTTACAAAGATTATTGCTATTATTATTTAGTAATAGAGCTTCTATTTTTAAGTAAGAATTATAATAATATGTATTTTTAGACATGTCCAGGTTTAATTAGATATTTCACGCTCATTTGAAGATGTGACCATGCCCAAAATATTTCAGCAGCTTAAACTTTTTTTTCTTCTGTTTGTTGTATTGAAGCAGTGAATGTTTGTAAGCTACTTTTCGCTTCGGAATTATTTAGAGCCTCAGCTTATCATTTGGTTACACGACAAGTAATCTAGAGTTCAGGTATACACGTGACAATTAGTAATTTTAAACTCCAGACCAGAAGAATTCGAAATTAAGCTTTACACCGCATCAAAAAGCACTATTTTTAATCACTGGAAAACAACCTAGTGCAAAGTGCCGGGAGGTTTTTAAGCAAAGAAGTTATTGTTATAGCGTCCAGCTCGAATTCATCACAACAAAGGCACGAGATGACATTGAGCTGCGAGAGCACATTGCTGCAAAGGAAAACCGTACGCTCCTCGCAACCCCCGCTACCCAGCGCTGCGTATCTGAGCTTTAAATTCTGCTCCCCAATTTGAATAGACTGCAGAGCTAGCGGTGCTGCTGAGGAGCAATATCAAAATATGTGCCTCCTGGGTCTCAAAACCACAAGTTATTTCGGCTTCTGCTTGGAATTGAGGGATTTTTTAAAAGCTGAGTGCAGTAACTACATAAATAAATACATTATCTACCTTCGTGACCTTTCTTTTCCTGCGAGCAAACAGCGTCCATCACTTGTAACTTGACTTTCCATAAAAGTAACAGTTCATAAAAATCTGTGAAACTACTACCGGGAACAAACAAATTAAACAATGACAATGTAATAAAATCAAACTGCTGTTATACTCCTAGAGTAAAAGGATTGCTTCTTTGCTGGGATTAATATATCTTGCAGAAAACAATTTTAAATAATGCGTAACATATGGATTCTGCTTTTATTATTCTTCTAAAAGAAGACAATTATATTTATGTGATAAACTGTTCAGCGTTAGCAGCATTATGTTTATATTACTGGCCACTTAAATAGTCCTTGGCGTAGTTTTATAAGGAACAGCAGCCTCCAGAACTTTGGAAATCCATCTTACAAAGTAAGCCCTGCCTGTTACTGGAATGCAATCATCTTCAGTAGTTTTACTGCTGGAATAAACACATTGCAGGTAGTCTCGCTGCTAAAATGCATGAGTGAAAGACTTCCTGATGCTCTAGCTGTCACTCATGTGGCATTTTAGGGCTTTCTGTCGGGAAATAGAGAGGGAAAAACAAGCAGCTTTCATTTTAAGTTTTAGGAAATGGGTGATTGTGATACTGCTTTCTGTTATAAACTTCTTCAAGGTGGGTTGGTTAATCTGCTCGCTGTTATGAGCAGCCAGCTTTTGCTCTCTATTTATTTCACTGGGAGATTACATTTAAGAAAAGAGTGACTTTCGGGCAGTTTTCAAAGAGCTGCTTTTGTCCCCATTATATCCCAGATAATTTTCAAACAGATTACACAGAAACCATGCAAGTATTTATCTCAATATCTTCCAGTGCTTCCGAGTCTGAGCTGCATGCATTTCAAAAGGGAACAGGAATGTGTTATCCAATAAATATTTTCTGTTGCTGCTGCATACATAGATTTTACTGTGAGCGCTGTCGGCAGCAGCCCCTCCGCAGAGCTGGGCTCTGCTCTCTGCATGTCATCCAAATAACACCATCGTTTGGAAAAATCATGCAGGATGAGTGAATGGATTTATTTATTAAAAAAAAAAAAAAAGGGAAAAAAGAAATACTATCAGTTTGGGGAATGTTACTATCCTCTTTTTTTCACTCCTGAAGTATAAGTTTGGCGTTTTCTACTCTCCACTCCTCAATTGCTTTAAAAGTTGAGGCTGTTAAGCAGTGAACAAGAGTGGAACCTAATGGAAGTGAAATCTGCATATTCAGTTAATTCGGGATTTATTATCCCAGTAACTCGACTTGCAACTGTTCTAAAACTGTTGACTGAAGACTTGAGAACAGTACAGAGGATGGCTGCCCCCACCCCCATTCTTAAAAGAAAACCTGTGCCTGCTGCTTCCAATTTAGTGCAATCATGCCTCTTACTGGCCAATACAAGATGCAGCATTAGCTGTCACATGCAAATGAGTATTCATGGAGACTTTGAAATGTGCAATAAAGACGTGCATTCTGTGAATAATTGTTTTCTTTTATAAAACTGGATCCAAAAGGGATTGCCATTTCACCCAGAATCTATAGCTTTTCTATGGTTACAATCTGCTGTTGAAGCCAGATATTAGAAATGAAGTGTGGAGAAATGGATAGAAATGAAGTGTGGATAAATGGAGGACTCCAGTCTCCCGTGCTGTCAATCTTTCACAGTACAACATTTGCTTAACAAGAAATAATCCAACACATGTTTGTGTTCCTTGCTATCTTTCTTTCTTCTCCAACTGGGACTTTTAAACGCACAAGGATGTAACAAAGTTGTCCATTTTACATTAGCTTTCTTATACAAAGCCCAACCTGAATTCTTCATTTTCAGCCACAGAGATACAGAAAATTACATAGAAGTACCAGATACGCTTCAAACTTAAAGACTTCCAAATAGTTCTGGTACCACTGACCAGGATGAGAGGGAAATAGTAGTTTGGATTTAGAGTCTGTTTAGACACAGGGTGAGAGAAAAACCTGCACAGCAAGCTGCATGCAGATGTGTACATGTATTTGTAGGCTGTGACCAGGTAACCTCTGATAGATTCACACTCTCTTATTCACTGAGAATGCACCTAGAAATGCTGCTAGCAAACAGCCTCAACTTTTTTCATTAAATATTAAAATCAAAGCATGACACAGCCCTGTATTCTGTTGGCAAAACCTCACTTGCAGAGCCCAATAACAGGAAGCGAATAAACCAATGCCTTAACGTGGGGTAGGCAGGCTGCAGGAAGTATCTCAGTAAGTTCAGACTTGTCCAGAATGAGGATAGAAGCATTTAGCCAGAGGGAAGAACAAGTGCTAAGGACAAATGCTGCATGTGGGGTCAGGTCGGGGTGGTGTGGGCATGCCTGGGGGCTCAGCACTGGGAGATGCTCCTTGCTCAGAGCAACTCCATGCTTGGGGTTCTGCTTAATCTGCAGGTGAGAGGTCTCACCCTGAGGCAGAGCTGTTCAGCAGGCAGGATGCAGCCTTGCAGGAGTCCCAGGAAGGCAAACAGAGGGCTGGGAGGCATTACCATTTGCTACAGATCTAAAACACCACCTTGTTGCCCCACTTCCTGCATACCGTTGCTCAGCAAGGGCAGCCTCTTGAAATACAGGCACACACATGACAATGCACCGAAGAAAGGAATCACCACTTAACCGTTACAGCTGATACAATTGAGGCAAACAGGCACAAACGGGGGTATCCAAAGGCATTTGTCTCTTGCTGGGACTGATGCCCACCTACGAGGGCTGAACACAAGGACCACAGCCATCCTTTAGCTGCCTGCGATTCGAGGTGGCAGAAAGACCTTTGGGCCTTTTGATCTGTATTGTGCCTCCTAAAGTAGCTGCAGAGAGGGTGACCTGGGGTTGGGATAAGGATTTGGAACAAGGGGATTTGGTTTGCATTCCTGAATCATCACAAACTTCCCTACATGCATTACTCAGCCACTCTGCTCCTCGTTTTCCTACTTACCAAAAATAGCTAGTAATATTTTGGTATCTCAGAGACGTTTGCTCTCCAACATACATATATGCTCCTATGTTTTAAAAGCGTTTACAAAACACTCAGTGCAAACACAGAGCTCCACTAGGCTTAGTCATGCAAAATGCAGTCGGCAGGGACCACTGAAAAGAAATCCAAGACCTCATTCACATGTAAAACCTCTTGCTCCTTAAGGACTCGGTCCTTTTCCTCTGCAGCCCCAGAGCAGAGAAATTTAAATCTCATTTGTGGTACTTTGTGCCACCTCCACAGCACTGCTGGCCCCGCACCTGCAGAGGCATTGCATTGCATGGTAGAGCCGCATGGGAAGGTCTAATTTGCCTCTGCATCCTTCTGAGCCCCAAATCTGTGCTTCAGAGGGTGACTGCAGCCTTATCTGCAATGAGGACTTGGCAAATGGAGTTTGGTGAAATGGCACAGCACACCACATTAGGAGAGTGACTATAAATCAACAGATTTTGGCTCCGCTCCTGGCTCCGTCACTGATTTGCCATGGAAACTTGGGCAAATCTTTTACTCTCCCTATCCTTCATTTTCCGTCCCCATAATGTAAAGATAATGATGCTGCTTTGCAAGCTCTTTTGAGATCTTGAGATGTTAAGTGCTAAGTGCATTTTATTAACATTAATAGCACCCAACCGAGAGGATGCTGCATAGCACTAGCCCGGCTGTCCCCAGAAAACAGATTGGTGTGGGGAAAGTGTGCATTTGTTAAGCAGCTTAGGCATTGCTCATTCCCATAATACTTCCACAGTACGCAGGAACAAGAACTGACCTACTAAAACAAAAAGCAAAAGCGCCATAAGGAGAAAATTTCTAACGTGACCTGTCTGTCATCTTATTTCGAGCCCAGGAAAACTTTGGGATTTGCTAGGGATTATCAGCAATTCTGTGTGTGGTTATTATGCTCAGCCACAACCACACCACTCACAACTTGCGGTGGGGACCACTTCCATTAGCGGGCATTAATCACCATTTGATACACTCCACTCCAGCTATCACTGAAAAGGTATTTAGTACATGGACTTGGTTATTTCCTATCACACTTCCTATGTTGCTCAGTTTTAAAATAATTGTACTGAGTTATATTCCAGCTCTTATATTTACAGGATGACAGTATACTACTGTATATTTATTTTTTAAATGCCATCTCACATGATTTGTTATGTTATGCTTCAATTTCCAATATTTCTGCTCAAAGATGTATCACAACATACACAGTCGAAAGAGTTATGAAAAAATATTATTAATGCATGTTTTTTTCCTCTGCTGGAGATAGAACTTTGTTGTGCATGTTATAAAATGTTAAATATTAGAATTATTTAAAGTTAATAGGATGCCAAAGAAAATGACTAATAATACATTATACAATTAGATGCCTTTCATATTAGTGAATCCATTAACAAAATAAAATACATTCAAACAGAAGAGTTCTGATTTGCAATTTTTAGCAAGGATTGCCCATGTGTAAAGCTAAATTATTTATTCTTTTTTAAAAAAAATACTGGATACATCAGTCTGCAATTATTTGCATTATGTTTGAATGCTTTATCATGTGGCTCTGATTCAAAAATACACATCTAAGTTGCTTTAGCATCTTCATTTGTGCAAATCGTTAAACACAGGGAAAAACAACAAATGGAACAGTGTCTTCCTCCAGATTCAGCAGGACAGCTGATGAGACCACCACAAGACCTTGGTGTTGCTCTGTCAGCTCCTTCAGTTGTCTGTTTGTCATCACTCTTTAACCCAGATGTCCTCACAGAGAGTTTCATCTCTCTGCTGAACCCCCAACTGCGCCCTTTTTTCTAGATAGGGTCAAGTCTCTCCTTTTCCACCCATACGGGTCTGAAGTCCACAATCACGAAGCTTCACCTCAAGTTACCCAAATGCCATTGTGCACTGTTTTTCTGAGCAATGGCCACAAGTTTGCAACTCGTTATGCCATCTCCTCAGCTGGTATCATCATCATCCTTGAACTAACATTTGCAATCCGAGCTTTTCTTACAGTAAGAAAATGCTTTTAGCATCAAAGTGAAAAGATCTTTCAGGCATTTTCCTCTTCTCTTTGCATCACTCCTCTCTAGGAAGGCATCTGACACCAACGATCTTACACCAAGAAGAAACAGTCTCCTCCTCTTCATATCCATCTCCGCTGCCGCTATCTGCTTAAGTCATTGTCAGTTTTCTCTATCATAAGCACGTAATGTTGGTTGATAGAAATGTGTTTTGAAATCTGTTTTCTAGTTATCTGATTACAGAAGGAAAAGAGATTTTTACAGCAAGTAGTAAGAGCCTGGCAATAGCATGACTTTTTCAAGATATTTTTCTGGCCTTCTAAAAGCCCACCCAGTCCAAACTTCACATCTTGTGGGATTTTAAGAATGCGATGAATCCAACTGTGTCCAAAGTTCAGTTACACCATTTTAAAACTCTTTTCAGGTTAGAGATGCCTTTTACTATGATTTTTGCTCAGCTTACGTGAAGTAAGGAATGCTCTGAGCTGGTTGGGGTTTGTAAGGATTTTGGCATAATCTAACTCCAGGCTACTAGCAACGTAAAATATCTCCCGTCAATATACATCACAGTGTCAGCCCAGACTACATCTCAGGGATGAGCCAGATCTCATGTTATACCAGCTAGTAATAAGGAGAAGAGGGATGTACAAAGGATTATAAACAGATTTGGCTGCATCTTGGCCACTTCTTGTGAAGAAGGAAGGCAAAAACATTACAGAACATTTGCCCAATTATATTTGACACTGCATATATTTACCATAAGAAATTTACTACAGTTAAGTTATATTAAAAATATCAGAAATTATACAAAGTAGGAACGACGCACACAGATCCATGGGTGGATTTCCAAAGGCATCATTACCAACTCACCACTTGGCCGCACCAAGAGGTCAGAGTATTACCATAGAAATTTGGGGCAAGAAATGAAGCTAATAAAAAACAAACCTAAAAAAAACCAACACTTTGATCTTAAGAGATCTGAACAATCTTGGTTACTTTCACTGAGAACAGACACACTGCAGACTGAACAGTGTTATCATTCAGATGAGAGCTGAAAACTCAAGCGAGAGCGATGCAAAGTTCTCACTTTCAAGTCTCTGGTAGCATGGATAACTTTGAAATTAAAATACAGTGTGACTAAGTATTTAAATTAATATATTTAATAAGCCCTACAATAATAAGTCTAAAGTGAAAAATAAGGCTTGGGGGAGAAGAAGCAAGGAATAATTTTTTTAATATTTGTAATATGCGTATTTACAGAACAGCTGGGTACACTTTTTCTACACCAGGATTTTTAAAAGCTCATTGAAAAACACTTATTTTGCCCACTAGACATGCATTATAATATATAAGGATTTATTTTATTGAAAAATACCAATCATCTATTAAAGAAAAAGCCAGTGATATGGTCAAGGTCTTTTCCAACCTTGGTGATTTTATGACTCCTTTGCCTAAATTTAGCAATCTAATACTTTTTTTTAATGCTCCAAGACATCCCACCTGGCTTCTGGCTCCCAATCCCAAAGAGCAACACTCTGCCAGCCTTGCGAGGGTCAATCCGGTACTCAGTATCCTCCCAAATGGAACTAAATACCAATGATTAGATAACTGGATCAAGTCCAAGACTTCCAAAGAATGTATTAAGGGAAGATGCTTTCCAGGACTATCATAATTTGCTCTTCCAAAAATTGCAGAAGTTACATAATCATACTTCAAAGAAAAAAAATAATAATAGAGAAGACAGGAGTACTTCATTCTTAATTCATGGAGAACGATGAGACCTGATTTGAGAATTTAAGAAAACTAATTTATTTACAGCAGGAATATACTACTAAGAAAGATTTTACCCATCAATAAGACAGAATGAGACAGTCAATAAAAAAGCCTATCCACAACTGAGAGTCAATAAAAAAAGCAGAGGTTTCTTCTTAAAAAAAAAAAAAAAAAAAAATAGATTCAAAGGAGTTTTGAAGAGATACTTCAGTTTTTCTCCTTTTCACCCCCACCCCCCCCCTTGACTTTTTTTTCCCTGAAAATTTTCCAGATTAGTCCCCTGTGTTGTTACCAGCACTCTTAGCTCTCACTCTCACTAAGAGAACTAATGGAGTTCACCAGTGAAACATATTACCAAAGTGTGCCCTTGCTTCCTCCCTCCCCCAAATCACTCACTACATGCAGCAGTTGTATGTACCACAGCATTGATGGTTTTTCCCATTCTCAGCGCACAGAAGACCACAAATAGAAAGTCAAATTCTATTGTGTGGTAGCTTCTCACCCCGTGCCACCCTGCATATCCTTGCGTAACATTCTCCCACATTTAATATCATGCTTTTTGTTGCAAATCCTATTGCAAGATCATGTTTGTTGGCCAGTATTACACACAAACCACAGAATCACAAATAATTATCACAGGGGAGAAATATATCCCAAATATTAGGTCATCCCATGATTTGTAAGACACTACTCATAATCAGTTCCAATTAGGAATTATGCAGTTGAGCTTCCAAGGACTTCCATCTCTTTGCAGCACAAGATCATCCCCTTTAAAATAATTTTAATGCCCTCTTCAGATAACATAAATATGACTGGCAACACCAGAGATTTTTTGCACCATTCTAAAAATCGTGCAGTCAACAGATTTTCCTGTCATAAATTCTAACAAATGGTTTGTTAAATTATTTGCTTTCCCTCTTACTTCCGAGCCCGATGCAATGGCATTTCCCATGTTCTTTTTCCAGCAGCACTGTTATCAGAAGACGGTACAACATATGCCATAAAATCCATGGTATGTCTATGGCTGACCACACTAACCTAGTTCACTGCCTCTTCTCCCCCCATTCTACCGACCTACTCATCACACTGTTGAAAAGAAATCACATGACAATACCACTGGTTAGGGGAAACCCTGCTGCATCTAGGGCTACAGATAGGGAAACTTAGACTTACCAAACCAATTTTATTTGACACATTGAGAATTAAACAGATTATACTGGAAGAACAACATTCTACCTCTGTCATGTTTTGTGTGTGTGTGTGCTTTAATCTGATGTATATTATTACCAAAAGAATGCCAACTTCGTGTTTCCATTCAGTTAACTGGCTCACATTTACAAGTCAATGTTTGGGTACTACATGGTTGTTTTGTTTTTTTTTTAATTTAATTTTTTATTTATATTTCACATGTCTCTGAAAAGAGAAACTTAAGTTGTGGAAGCCACACCTTTTGAAAGTAAAAAGAAAATTCTCCATCTTAAAATAGACGTTAAACCACAGAGCAAAAATGAAAGCGCCCACATTGGTAACATGCACATAGTAGTTGGGAAATCAATTAATATAGGCTCAATTATAATATTTTGTTGTCAGTTTTAAAGCTTGAGGGAAAAAAAAATAAAAAAAATTCTTGGCTACAGCTTGGCATACGCAGGTCTTAACCTAGAAACAATCTGTTTTATAATTATTTCTGAAAATTGCTTCAGTCCATTTTATGTTCTTTGCCTACAGAGTGTGAAAAAGAAAGAAAAGAAGCCTATTTTTGACTTAAGGCTTTCAAGATATTTTGGTTCTTGGTGAGCAAATAACCCAGTTTGAGCCTGATATTTCCACTGTGAACTCTGAAGCACCATACTGGCTTTCGCACAGAGCCCAAACACACAAAGAATGCTCACAGAAACAAGGAAGGCTTCAGCGCCTGGGTCACACACGGGCTCGCACACTGAGAAAGGCAGAACATCGCCGAGGCTCTGAAGCCAGGGTCTTACCAAGACACAGTCACACATTTCCCAGTGTACATATACACGCCTGAAAAATGCAATCTCTAACCTACTAAAACTCCTAAAAATGCATGAGATGGCAGAATATGGTGGGAAACCTCACTGATGCACATACACAAGAAATTAAGGACTCAAAAAAGGAAAATGATTGCAAGAGAAAACCAATCCCTCCTATTTTTTTCCTCCAGTTCTAAGAATAAGGCACCTAATGAGCCCATTAGAGCTTCGTATCCAACAGGACCACCGCTGCCAGTTGCCTTTGAAATGGATACCGTAGCAATTAGACAGATCAACACAATAGGAAAGGCATTACAACAAAGGTGTGATGACAGAAGGACCAGTACAATAGAAAGGTACTATAAAGGAAGGAAAGACGATTGCCCACCTATAACAGAAGATTCCAAGTCCGCAGGGGAAAACTTCAACAAGGAGGGGTCTCCAGAAAGAGATCCTTGTGCCAGTCAGCCCTTAAATGAGGTCTAAGAGAGGTGCAGCCAGGCTGCACCCCTTCCAATCACACAGATGAATTGCCTTCACCTGTGCTCCCAGGGCTGACCGGGTCCTTTCCCCAGGTGCTCAATCAGAGGTTCAGGCTGTGACTCAGCAGTTCCCATACAGATGTGCTGGGTCAGTGTGAACAGTTGGGTATTTCCTCAATGGGAAGTTTATTTCTTTAAAGTATAATAATAATAAAAAAAAAATAGGCTGCAAAAGGGAGCAGCTTCTCTTCCCCAGCCACTTGCATTTTCTTTTTCTTTTTTTTAAATTTTTTATTTTCTATTTTCTTCCTCCCCACTCTGTCTTTTAAATACTTGCTTCAAACCTCCCCAGCCCATTTGTGTTGACCCAGCAGGGCTGTTTCAAAGGCAGTTTCAGTCCAGTTCTCGATAACCCAGGCTCAGACATTTGGTCCCAGCAAGCTCATATCATCACTAATAGTTTAAAAAATAATAATAATAAAAACCCCTCTTTTCTCATAGTTCATTGGTAAAGAACATGACAGTAAGGTTGAAGAATCCTGCTGGTTAAAGGTATCATCCTTCGCTGCTCATATGGTCTGGGCTCTTACTTGTCAATTAGATTAATCCAAACCATTTTAGAACAATAAATATAAGTACAGATGGAATATAAGCATATTGAAGATTACTGTTTTTGACGGCTGTTGTTTATTAAATCAAAAATAATGTTGCAATGAGGATTTTGTTGATATTTCAAATGGAAAGGAAGAGTAAATAGGAATTAGATACTGCTTCAGAAAGAAAAAACAACAACCCTCAAAAACAGCCCATGGGTACTAAAAAGGCACTGATTTTTACTTAGAATGCCACCTATGAGCTACCTTTAGAAAAGGGATATGGCACCTATTAACTCAAAACACTAGGTATGTTGAAATCCATAAAATTTCCAATTACTGCTTCAGAATTTATTGTGCACATATGGAAAATAATACTTGTAAAAGAGAAAGGGGTTTGTGCCTGGTGCTGTCAATACTGTGAAGGATGGGGTGATTATAAAGCAAATTAACAATACTTTTAAATGTGCATTCACTTATCTTTCCAATTAAATCCTTGTTAAACAACTGCACAGACAGTAATGGTGCTTCTGCAAAGCACTGATCAAGACAGTTTTATTGTAATTTTTACTCTGTAACAATTAATCAAGTAGGCATTTTCTTTATTATTAAATTATTTAGTTAATAAATATTCACAATCAATTCACATATTTGTGGTTTACATTTTACTTTTAATTTTTCTTTGGCTGAATTATAGTCTAGGGTATTTTTATATAGAAGAAAAAGAAGAAAAGAAGATATAGAAGAAAAAAAAAACAAAAACAACAGCAGAATTATTTTGTTTTGTCCAAACGTTATTTGTTAACCCAAGGTGATGTCAGGGAGGAGTAGAGTCACCTTTTTCCCCCTCTGTGTGGTCACAAATTCAGATACCTTCAGCTGTCCTTTCACGTATTCCCTACAAGATGTGCCTCTCTTCAATAACAATCTCTAGTCTGCGTACAAATATATATTTTTACCTCTCTGGTACATAAGTACAGTAAGCGAGCAGTAAGAACGTGGTAATTGACCTTTGGATGGCATGCGGTGTTTTGCAGTTAACACGTAAGGTATTGCAAATGAAATAACAGGATTCAAAGGTCATCTGTACTGGAAATACCAAGCATTTTGCAAACAAAGCACCGGATATAAAGACAATTAGGAACTCTCTTGTATTATGTATGAACCAACACTTGCTGAATGAACCAATAAGTATTGAAATTTGTATTTCTATGGTTAGTTTCCCTGAACATATATGCATTAGGATAGAATCTCAGTGTTTCAGCAACATCTTATGAACCCTTTATAGCTCCATTTTTTTCAGTTAATTTAGTACTCATGAAAATTGCTTGTTTGACAGTCCTAGAAATTGAGTGCCTTCCCAGCCACCCAGCAGACTGGCGCAGGAGGCAGACAGAGCCAAGCTTCTATTTCCTCCCTCACCGAGGGTCTCCGGGCTTCAAACACAGAGGGCAATGGAGAACGTGCTGGGACAGAGATGAGGGACAGGGTATAGCACAAGGAAGGTCTTACCCCATTATATCACCATGTGCAGCAGTATGACAGCACAGAACAGAGCTGGGAGCACACCACAGCTTCACGCTCTTCCATTCTGACACCCTTAGGAATTAGGTACCTTGTTTTTTTCCTGCTTTCCTCAAGCCCTTTCTGTATCCCTGTTAGCCTTCCTGAGCAGCTCACAAGCTCTCTTTCTGGAACGCATCTCCCAGCTGGCTCCACTTTCTCATTGTACTGCTGTCCTGATTACAGACTTGCTTTCCAGGGACCTAATGAGCCTTAACAGCCCTGAGTAGCCTTACCCGGGCCCAAAGCCTATCTCAGACCCATCCTTTAGGCCAAAACAATTGATAAGGTCAGTGGGATCATTCTCCCCCGAAAATGTCACCATATTCTGCATAGCTTAGCAGACCTATGAGCAGTACCTTATCCCTTCTCTTACAGGTGTGAAATAATTGAACGGCCTTATAAACATCTGTGATGGCCTTAACTTACTGCATTTCACTGAAGATCATCAAAAGTCTTCCAGATTTTACATTAAATCCCCAAGTAATTGCTAAGCAGTACCATATATATATTTCTAAGGTTGTAGGTGTTACGTGTACCAGTATGAAAAGCTTAAGAATGTTTATCTCTGACAATTAAACAGGCCTTTGCCATAGGTTTCCAGCTGGGAATATTACATTACAGCTAATCTAGTTTCTAAAAACACAGTTTCTTTCAGCACTTTGAGACAAAGAAAAGTATGACTGCCTCGATGTCACCAGTGGTCCAAACAGCTTGTACTGCCTTGATTCACTGATTTGAAAAACGATGACTTAGAGTTTCAAAAGTGCTGAGGGATGTTATAGCCTGGTCCTCTTATGATCAACTGATCTTTTCAGCTCTTAATGGGAAAATAAATCACAGACAAAAGATAATCCTGTTGCACAGAAGCAAAAAAGGTGTGATGTCAAGAGACTTTTATAGAAAAAGAAAACTCCGTGAAAGGGAGAAAGTAAATAAGGTAGTTTGTTCTGCTGATGCTCTTGTTGGCAAGGTCAAAGCCCTTTTCGGGAGCTGTGTACCTCAAGAAATGAGAATGAAACAAACTGTATTCAGAGAATTTTAACAGTGAGCAGTAAAGATGTGAGGCATAGTTTTTCTTACAAACCCTTTCCAGCTCTCCCAAAATGTAGGATTTTAAGGCTTCTTTTAGATTTTTACTGTTCTTATTTCTTCTTTAATGATAAAGCTGTCAGTTGCTGGTTTGTTTTCCTTTCATATTTACCAGTTTTCTCTTAGTTCAGTTTTGATACTGCAGATTACATTAACTATATAGAAAAAGTAGCCAAATAAAGCTTTGCTACATTCTAATTAATGACTATTCTAATAAAAAGAACTTTGATATGGCAGCCAGCCTGGAGTCACTTCTATGATCTTTAATTTTCAATATGATACATATTATTTATATCATGTAAATGTAGGTGTAACACAATAGCAGCACGAGCAGGAAGAAGACAGCCCATTAAGTATTTGGCCTGCATAAGAACTGATTGCACAGTCAATCTCCGCAATGTAAACAGGCTTTTTTAGAACATTTGTTTGCATTTATAATTAAATTAGGCTTGCATTAAAATGAAGATTCTCTATTGGAATGTTAAGCAGAAAATCTTATAAAAAATACCACTTTCCTCATTACTTTTGTGAGTTCACGAAACACTGTTTGAAATTAGTGCTGTCCTCTGCATCAGGTGAACATTGGAGCGGGACATCAGGCTGTGCCACTATTGCCCACATTAAGTAAACCACACTCCCCTCATCTCCCCATGGAGGTACATGTTGCTCCTGAGCAGTTTGTAGCTAATCCTCCGGAGGGAAGCTAATTAGATCCCCTCCTCTCTCCGCTCCACATCCCTTTGTTGCCTAACCAACTCTTTGTACCTACAACCTGCCACTGCTGCCTGATGGGCCTTCCAAGTAATCTGTGGATCTGGCCGTTCTGAAATCCATTTAGGGATTAGGAAGGACTATGAAGCGGGTATATATCTTCCAGTCAGCAGCCTGGATGTCAGGGAAATATTAGCAGGATGCTAGCACACACACGTCTATGTCTATAGAGCCACACCGTGACTTAATGGGCTGTTCCCTGCCTGCAGCTTCCTACCTAGCAGAGAGAGAGGATGCTATTCAAACAAATGAAACTGTGGCCTGTGATTTTAAAGCCATTCTTTGTGCCTGAATTGCTTCTTGAATGTTCTGATTAACAGCTACTGGATTATTCTTCGGGGGCTGCAGTGCTCGACCCTCTCTTTTCCCCTCATATGGTGGCCCCGAGGAATGGCAAATGTGGCACTGAAATTTACAGCGGAGCACCTTTGGCATGTCTGCCATGTCTACCTGAGGAAAGGCTAGCTGCAGCCCTGGCCACATATTTGTATAACTGAGATTTTAAAGGACGTGTAAGGGAGCTCGGATGGATAATTTCGTTTCCCACTGAAAATCTATTTCATGATGATATAAAATGCATGACTGCCTTGGTTGTATCAACAAAGACTAACAAAAGAAACAATAATTACCACAACAGATAACATGATAAAATAGTGCTCCAGAAGCACTATTTCTCTTTGAATTTTCTTTGGTCACTCAGTAGGTAGATTTATTGCAGTTGCCCTAAGTAGCCTGTGTCAGAGTGGTTTAATGTACCATTAACTTCACCTTTATATATTCATTTCTCACAGTGGTATAAACCAGAAGAAAAAGGTGCCTGGTACCTCTGCACTGCAAAAAGACAGCTTAGGCTTCTGTCTTGCTTTACAGCATCATCCCATCTGTTTTAGGGGAAAATCTGAGCGGTAACATTAACCTCAAGTACGTTAACCTTTGGATGCCATGAGACATGATAGACAGGACCATTATTTTTATGGCACGTTTTTTTCCTGAGCAAAGATCCTGGGGAGTGAAGAAGGATAGAGAATCCTGGGTTTGATTCTCTGTCTCCAAACAAAACACAGTGCACAGTTACTTGGAAGCCAAGGCAGACTGCATTATCGACACACAAATACCCAACAACTATAAATCTAAGGGAACCCAAGTAACGAGTCAAAACCATGAGGCTGATGATTTATTCAGTCTCACTGAATTTACTGGCATAAATACTGTTTCCTCATACAGTAGAGTTCACCCGACAGTTTCAGCCAAAGACAAGACTGCTCTGGAGCACCTTCATTACAGATGTAAATGCGGGCTTGAAAGTGAAAATCATGAAAATTTGGGGGTCAAAGGTCTTAGTTTATGCCTAGTACAAAACTAGTTGAGGAAGTAATTCTCCAACTGCTACCACCTCCCCCCCGAGAAAACCCCAAAGCACCATCATATACATTGCACATTATTTAGCAGTTCTGGTAAATGTTTTCAGGCAACAATAAAAGAGTGAAGGAAAGGTAGGAGAAAAAGTTGCAGCAGCTTTGCATGTGTACTTGATTAACTCAAAAAGTACATGAAGTCTTGAATACAATTTAAGATTTGATTCTTTTCCTAATTTCTGAAAAGCTTCATTTGTTTTTCTGATTAAGTAGGATCAGGAGGTTCACTGTCATCAATGATATTTGCTAAGCTATTAAATGAGAATATGTTTAGTCTTTGCCAAGAGGAGTACACTGTTCAGAGAGGTCGATGTATTTGTCATGTATCCTAATTAGCTACCAATAGCAGCTTCCACACCTGTAACATTATTTATTGATCAATTTTAGATTTATTTAGCTACATCTGCGATAACTGTTCTTTTGTATTTGCGGAAATATGTTCATTACATGTGGAGTCTGGGGCAATGCATTCATTAACTATAACCATAACACAGTGGTTAGTTCTAATTTTGGTTCTTAAGTTCCCCAAACATTCATCTTTCCTCTTCTCATTTCCTGGGATCAATTATTTGCCTTATTGAAATCAGAGGTAAATCTTCCACTGACTCTGGCAGAGTGGTAGAGCCGGGATGCTAGTTTTAGCATTTCCTTTTCAGTTCTTTTCAGCACCTTTTTCTCTTTGTCTGTTTTCCTTTGGATCTCTGTTCTATTTTTGATTTTGTTTAACTTTCAACATCCAAACAATCTGCTATTTTTCCTTTTATTCTTTTTTTTTTTTTCCTCACTTTGATTCTTTGGTTTCTACATATGCTTTGTTTTTGCCACCTTATTTCATTTATCCATTTCCTCCTTTTGTTTCTGTTTGTTTCTCATCTACTGTTTAACCACTATTTTCCTCTGCTCACTACGCTGTTTCTCCTCTCTCCTAACTGACTGATTCCCTCTGTGCAATGTCTTTTTACCTTCCCTTTCCTCTCTTTTCCAAAACACAACTCATCATTCTATGCCACCAATGTATAGCAGATTCTGAAATTCTGACATCTGAGACAGTTAAATACTAAACAAAACATTACCAGGGTGGAGGAATCACTTACCCTGATTGACAACAAATCGTAACTTCTGTATTGTTGCCAGATTGCCGCTAACTCTGTATATTCCATCAACTTCTAGACCTGAAAGAGAAACACACATTTCATTTTAAATCATATAAGTATTTTTCTTTGTACGTCTGTCAAGAAGCCAGAAGCGCCCTAACAAGTATGAAGAAGTGCAGAGCAGTGAATGACTGAAAAATAATCCACCTGACAAACACCAAAGTGCCTCCTTGCCTGACGACAACAATGAGAAATAAACGCGGTAGATTAGCTTAAGTGAATACAAAATACCTGACTGTAATTATCTTGTAATTCTGTCAGCAGAATACAATTCTGCAAAGGTATTTGAGTATGACGGAAAGGAAGAGTGGATTAGCTCTTGTGTTCATGGAGAAGGGTTGTTAGGGATACAAACGACAGTGTTAGCCCTGCTGGAACGCGGGGTGCTTCTCTTAATGGTGTATATTAACAGGGGAAGCTGCTCTGTCTGAGGCTGAGTTTTTCAGATGTGAATATCTGAGGCTACGACCTTTCTGAAAATTAAGTGGTGCGATGCCCACTCTGAAATCATGACGTGTGTAAGACTACACACAACTACAGCTTCTCTACTATATTCGTCATAGCAGATCAGACAAGTTTGAAGCTAAAATTAAATATCCCAAATAGCACATGCCCTGGAGTACATTTTTTCATTAATATAGGCCATCCTTTTCAAGGACAACCTGACAGACTTGTTTCTCCCTGCATATCTACTCAAGGTTTATCTTCTAGGTGAAACTAGATGTCATACTCCCTTTTGTGACATATTATCTCCTACAGCAAGCGCTGCTGATATGACTGTTTAAAATAGCACTTCCAGCCCTAGTTGCATAGCTGTAGCATTTCAAAGCATGTGGGAACTGCTCTCCTTTCCTTGGAGAATTAGCTATTGTGCAAACAATGGCCAAAATGACTACATGCTTAAGAACTGAAAACACAGAACTGTACATTGTCACTCCACATTTAAGACTTGCAAGTAAACAAGAAGCTAAGAGAATCTACACCAACCTCAAGGGTTTTTTTTTAAGGATACTCATCACTTAGAACACAAGTTTTAATTAATCTTGGCAAACAATTTCAGAGAAAGCCTTCGTCTCAGAAAATGTTAATTTGTCAAAACAAAATGGTTTCAGGAAATATTTCAGTTCTGACAATGTGTCTAATGGGAATTTTTCCTTTTCCAGTTCAGGGTGAGGAAAAAGGAAAAAAAGAAAGTATAGGAAAAAGTGAAAACAAGTCAAAATGTATGTCAGAAGCCCACTTGTAATTACACTCAAATTGGTGGGAACTGAGGTCCAAGCTGCTGTTTCAAAGACACCTGCATCATGCCTTGGCAGATGAGTACCACAGCTTCAATGGACTTCAGTGCCTGGAGGTAACTGGCTATCAGTGCCTCTTATTAGACAATTTTCTACCCTGCACCTGTGGATGTCCTATAACATAATACTGAAAGTGATGATTCATTTGCGGAAGAACTCCTTTGGTTACAATGGGATAAATAAAAAGTGTATTTAAAAGAAATCAAAAAGGCGTTGTTAATGAAGCAAATTTGGAGGTTATATATTCACTGGGTATATAACATATGACCAAATGGAAATTACTAAAATATTTAAATAATCAACTTTATACTAAAATGGAAGAGTCTGATTGTATCTTAGCAAGGTGAAAATGAGAGAGCAATTCCAAGTTTGGGAAAGTGGGACTCCTGTTGGTAAGGGATTAAGATTTGAAATTGTAAAATTTGTCAATTGTAAAAAAATGTAAATTGAAGTCAAAACCAGAAAGTAGAGGCAAAAAAGTAAATGAACAAGCAGAAAGTCCCAAAACAGAACGTTAACTTTTGCTTGGATCTAACTCAACTTGGTTCTCAATCTTCCGGGGTATATGGAAATGAAAGCAATACTTGTCACTGTGTGTGAAATAGCAATGTCTCACATTAATAGCATCAATTTGGAACAGCTCAACCCCCTCAGTATGAAACTACATAAATTATCCAGATCGAGTGAAAATGACAAACTATGTTGTAAATTGGAGGATATTACATCTTGCAAAATGATCTGGAGTACATAAGTGAATTATTATTGTTATAAATTTACTTTGGTCCAGAAATGAGTTCTGATTAGCATTTCATTTGGACACTATGCAATATGGCAGAAAGAAAAAAATCCAAGAATATCAAACCAATTATAGTGTTCACGTGCCATCAACTTTCTGCTCCAAGAACTTTGAAAGTTAAGCCAAACCAAACCAATGTAAATTGGTGGATTTGGACATCCTTTTCACAACCACATAATCTTAGCTGGATTGTTAACAACTTATTTTGGAAATCCAATTAGGTGCAAATAGGAGAGAGAGAATGAGAAAGAGAAAGAAAGAGAGATGACTTTAGAGTTCTAACGTCCTGATTCTGTGAGCAAATTTCAAAGAAAATTCACTTTTAAGGACACCTCTATCAAGAACAAAATCATCACTGCACTGCTGTCAGTGTTTCTTCACAGCAGGCTATAAATACTTAGGGAACAAGATGAAACAAAAGTCTTTCAGAGTTTTCTATCTGGTGTTGGCACTCAAGTATAGTGGTAAAGAATGTTTCAGGAAAATTATTCATTGTAATAAAGTCCAACTTCTTGTTCACTATAGGCTGACCTTCTTATGCTTTGGAGTGGGTTTTATCAGAGATGAATTATTGGATTTTGCCCTCGAGGAGAAGAATTACTTTATTTGCTTTATTTCACAAACTCCAACTTTGTTTTTGTTTGTTTTAATGAGGAACCTGAGTATAGCACAGACCTGCAATTAGAAATGGCAGCCAAAATCTTGATAAAGACTTCAATATGTCCGGGCGTCTAAATTTTATAAAGGCATAAGAAATAAAGGAAAAGAACTTGTTCAAGAATACATCAGCTTAGCTCACTAACTACAGGCAAAGTAAAGCTTTTGTCAAAAGTTCACACAGGTTGTCTTGATGAGAAAGTTGTAAGGCAGCTGAATTCAGGTTTGATTGGAATTCATGAGCAGTCAATGTGATATACACTCAGCAAAACTGCACTGAAGGTCTTAGATGAGCACTTGTTAAAGAACATTTCTTGCACTCCTGCTTCTAGCCAAAGCACAACTATGCACCCAGATCAACATCAACTTTGATAGCAGCTTGACCTGAAACCAGGCGGTGCAGAAAAAGCACTAAATACATAGGCAATATAAGAGCATAGGTGATGCATTTATCCACATAGAAGTTTTAAAATGTTTGACTTTGATATTAGTTGAAGTTGTTCTGATATTTTATGAACTGCCTTGAATGAAATGCTCTCATTAATTCTCATTTGGTGCAGTGAATGAATCCCTCTCCCAAATCACACTGCACTCTAAGATTAACATACATTTGACAGTATCTTAAAATTCAATATAAAGAGTAATTCTATGTGTACAGGCAGGTTTTTTATTTTTCTTTCATTCTTCTTCTTTTTTTTTTTTTTTTAATAATAGGTAGATCTTGAAGCATATAATCTTAAATGATACTAGGTAACTTCCTGCATAGAAACCCATGAAACCTCCCCAATTAATGCATCCTGAGGTAGGTGTGGTCCTCTGGCCTGGTAAGAGTTTTATAAAAGAAACCATCATGCTGGATTCAACAACAAAGCGAAGTACAAACTTGAAAAAAAGGCATTCTTTAGTTAGTCCTTTCATTTAAAATCAGTTATGTTCAGGGCAAAAATATTGTATTTCAAAGGAGCCTATTATGCTTCCCATAAACAGAAAGATCATACGTTTTAAAACTGAAGTATCATTATGTAATCAAGCTGTTGTATTATAAACTATTTTGTGGGCTCAGATGCCCAGGGCTATCTTTACAAATATTTCAGAGGTCATTATCAGGGTATGTTCTCCCTAAAACTTTAATTCTTTCCTCCTGTTTTCATATACATCTTGCCATAAATACCTGATTTATAAACATTTCTCAGAAGTTTACAAAGGGCACAGAAGTGAGGCATTAAGTCATTTAAAGAGGCAGAAATGCATGAATGCAGCAAATACACCAATGACAAGATAATGTTACTGATGAGAGAATCACCACAAAACAGCGTGAAACAGAAGTAATTTTACAAAAATACCAATCTTTGTGCCATTAAAAGGCAAATCATGAGGAGTACTAATGAATAAATTCAACATGTTAAAATTCAACCTTGAAAGCACTGCATCTGGATTAGGTTACAAAAGGTGCCTGATCCTTCAGGTGAATATAGGAGCTAAAAAAAATACTGGTTTTGTCTGACACAAAGGAAATTGGAGATGAAAATCATGAGAACAACAAAACAAATCTAAGTTGTACCACACAGAAGAATACAAAGGCATCAACAACAAACACAGAACGCATATAGAGAGACGCATGATGAAGAGGTGGTGTGAGTGGAAGATGTCTTACTCAATAGACCTGGTGTGCAGCCCGAGCAGCTCAGGTTGAAACAAGCACTAGCTCTGCTTGAATGTGAGCATTTGTGCTCAATGTAGCTTTCAGTGGCAGAAGAGTTATTCTGATACTGTAGAAGCCGTAAGAGGGATGCACTCAGAGACTGGCTAGACTGACCTCGGTCCCAGACAGTCTACTTAAATAATTAATTCATGACTCTAAGAAGAAATAACTCAGAGCAAAATATAATTAATCATAATTAGCATGGTTTCACGGAAATCAGGGTCTTGTCTAAGAAACTATCATTTTGAAGGATTGGATTTTTGACAGGTCTGAATGATAAAGACAGTAGTATTGAAATAGTATATTTGGCTTTCCAAAATGCCTTTGACTCAGCACACACAGCATTTTGATTAAAGCACTTGCATTTTATGGAATTATCAGGGCACATTGTACATGGATTAAAAACTGGCTCAATGGCAGACCTTAAAATGTTGTAGTTAATGGAATTTATCAGTTAACAAGGTCAAAACTGGAAGAATTTGGATGAGTGGAGCTCTCAGTCCAGTGCCATCTAATACCTCTATCAGAGATGTGAGCAAAGATAACAAACTTCTGTTGGCATAGTAAGCAGATGACACAAGGATTAGGGAAGTATTAAATAATGATGAGGACAGGTTAAGTTACAGAAGGTCTGAACAGCCACCTTCAGCAGTCTCACTCTAGTAAAACAAGTTTTCATATGGAAAGAAGACTCCTAGCTCTCTGGACATAGGTTGCAGAGGACTTGGGGGTTATTTTAGATAATTAGTTGAATAGGATCTCCCTGTTCAGTCCCTCAGCAAAGAGAGTTAATCTGATCCCTTGAATTACAGAAAGAGGAAGCGGAGAAGAGATTGCATCCCTTCATGCACTGCAAACAGAATCTCTGCTAGAGCACTGCATTTGATATTCAGGCAAATAAATGAAAGAAACATAACATATGTGCATGGTATTAAAGAAAAAGTGGAGAAATGACCTCTCTATAGGTACTTTTCACGTGATTCACAGGCACTGGACTTATGACTATGACTTATGACCTCAGCACTGCTCACTGTGGGACCTGTGACAGTCAAGTCCAAATTGAAAAGAGCATGAACAAGGCCTTTTTCTTCTTATCAGTACAAGGCTGCATGAGACCAGTAAAAACAATGGTAATGGGGGAAAGAAAGGAGGGGAAATAAAAACTAGTTCTTAACAAGCTAAGAAGTGAGTCTATAGGAGGTGTCTGATGTGAGGTTTAGTGAATCTCTTTAGGAAGTTAACTAATGAGAAATAATCCTATGTTTGACTGCAATAATATCAAGAAGATGAGGGGCATTCCTACGTAAAAAGAAAACCTCATTTTTTCTTGTGGTAATAAGTTCAAGATGCAATGAAAGAAGAAAAGCTTGACTAAGATCTTATTGTTTTCAAGACCCTGTAGAAGCTGTTTAATGGAAGCAATTACACCACTGCATATGAGCATTACATACTGAGAATAAGTAACAAGTGAATATGACGGATGATATACTTTATTCTGTTTTATATCACTTGATGGTAGAATTTCTATGTGGATATTTATATACAGATAAATAAGGGTAGCAGCAGTGCTAAGCAAGTGCAATTTGAAGTAGCACACATTTCACTGCTATGTGGGGCTGCTGCTTAATGCCTAAATCAAGCTCACTATGACTTCATCTTCTCCTCTATTGTGTTGCTCTATCTTTGTCATTCAAGAAGTTTATAGCTTAAAAGCCCCAGGAACAAGAAGATGTACTCTGAAAGCTCATTGCAACAAGAAACAAAACTGAGCTTGGAAGCTACTCATTTTGAATGAAACCATGAAACAGGCAGTGCCACTGTTCACTGTAATTTTGCCGTTACCTCCAATATATACTTTTGCCGTCCGGATAGTCCCACTTCTTGCAGCTAAACAAAGTGACCTCATTGTTTTCCACTGTATTTTCTTTTAAACATTGGCTGGGATGATTGAGATTCAGGAATGTGGGAAAATGGATTCCCAAGCCACGTCCATCCCCTTTAATTCTGAGCTGTAATTTTTGGCTTGGCTTGAATCACAGTCATCACATTTCAGTCTGAATCTCTCTGTAAAGTGATCTTTCTTAAACATTTCTTTCACTCATCATGGGATCAGAAACAAAGCCATTCTAGTCTTTCAGCGAAACACTTACAAACGTCTCTTTACAGCGACTCACAAGAGCTGAATTTCCTTTAAAAATGTTTGAAAAAGAGGAGGTTTTCATTGCCTGATTGTCCTCTTTGTGAATCTTGTCATCTGTATGCCATGAGCTACAGCTATTTTAATCTGTTTTTGTTTGCAATCCATTTGGTGTCCGCCCAAGAAAATGCAGGTGATTCTAATTAACTTACTGCTGAAGATGTGGAAAAATCTCAATTGTGCTACAGAAAATTATACACTTAAAACCTTCCCTCTATTATTTATAACAGCTTATTAATGAAAATGATTACATGAATATATTTACCACCTGATTCATCTTTGTTCACTTTTAAAATCAACAAGGTTTATGCTAAAGGGAAAAAATCCCTACCAAATACAGACTTCAAGTACACACATTGCTCACTGGTTTAATTGAAATGGCAGTATAAAAGAAAATGACATTGTTTTACTTAATGCAAAGCAGTATAATATCTGAAATTACTGAATGTTTGGAAATATTCATTCTCTCTGTAACACATTGGTATTTAATTCTGTGATTTTTGTTGTTGTTGTTGTTGTTGATTTGTTTTCTATTTTAATATTTCCTTCACCACTCCTATTTGTTGTAATTTGCTGCAGTTATTACTTCTCATGCATGGGTTAGTCAGTCCATTCTAACCATTCTTACTTGGCTGGTACTGTGGCAATATCATACTATGTGTTCTGACAGAAGGGAATTTCAGGTAGAGAGGTCTGAGTCCTTCTTATGAGGATCAATAGACATTAAATACTAGCAGTGAGTTTTTTCTGCTAGGTGCAGCCACTAATGGCAGTTTACCACCTTCCATCAGTTAGCATTTCTACTACTCTGTGCCATGCAATATATGCTATACATATATATATATATATATATATATATGTATAATATAGTCTAATTTGAATGTGATGAGAATGTGGATAATGCAGTTTAATTTGGGGAGAATGAAAGCCTGAATAAAGGTTATCATTTCAGGAGAAGCTGATGATGGAAAAACTCATTCAGTATGTGACATGTTTGGAACAGCTGGGGATGTAATGTTGAGTGGCGGGAGAAGAGAGCCAAGGTATTTTGTATGTTCAAGAAATATATACAACATTGCCATTTCTTACATCCCAGCTGTGCCTGTTAACTTCTGGAAACATGTAGAGCTAAGCAATAAAGCATACTTGACTGATATTTACTGCAATGTGCATTATAAGACATTTTCTACTGCACATTATGATCTGAAAGAGTTAAGCAACATGAAAAATACAGGCACAAGATTATATCTGTCATGGATGAAAATACTACATTTATGCCTCATTGTAATCCATTCATTGGTTTATGGACCCCGAGCTCTTCAGGGAGTGTCACAACTCCACATGATACTGCTGAGAGCTGTATTTTGCTTTTGGATTTCTGATTTAGCTGAAAGAAGTTTGAAAACACATGTAGCCTGACAACTCCCCATTGGTTACGCAGCCGAGGAGGGTCAAGAGTATAAACTATTCCAGCAAAAGCCAGCTGTAACTTATGATCCCTAAACTGGCAAAAGATCTGCTCGTTACAGACAGTAGCCTACATGAAATTTATGCATTTTGCTAAATACTCCCACTTTGGTTAATCTGTGCTTCGTTTTGGGATCCATCATCACCAACATCATGCCTGTGTTTTTTGAGCAACATCTGAGTACTAAGGGAAATTGCACGTGGGGGGTCTATCTCTGTTCTTAGGACTATATAGGACTTTCCCTCAGGTCCACAGACATCAGTAGGAGCTGTGGTTAAAAGCTAAGGGACAGACACAATTCTCCAAACATCTCCTACTCCCAAGGCTGACTTTAAAGAGAATTTAGTGCGCAGCAGGGACAAATCTTTTCCCATCTTTCACAATAGCAAGAGATTAAATTAGAACTCAGTAATGTCACCTCCCCATCCTGACCAGTACTGCTGTTATTGGGCATTTAACGGTTGGAAGTGGAAGAACTGTACATTTGGGCACACATAATCTTCCTCCAAAATGGGTAAGGAGCTTGCATTTTCTGGACCATAGTACCTTTGCTTGGCAAAGAGATTTTTTTTTAAGGATAGTGACTGAGATATGAGATTTAGGATGGAATAGTGATATTTAGAATGGAAGTTGAAAGCCACAGGAGAGAGCTTCTTCCATCATTCCTTGCTTTTTAGATATAGTTGAGGAGTTCAGATATGCCCTGTATTCTTCCCTCTAATGGATCTGTTTTTACTTCACAGCTATGCTCAGTTCAAGCTCAGATGCCTCAAAGTTATTGTGTCCAGGAATGAGTCCTGCCTAACTATTTGTGGGCACTTTCTGCAGCCGAGGTACATTGCCATGGCATTTGAATAGAGTTTATCCACTGTAGTACAACAATAGTTAAAGAAATAGCAGCTAGGCACTTGACAGTACTTGTTTCATTGCATAATACAGAAGGCTGAATATGTTTTGTATGGTCAGAAATTAGACCAGCTCAATTCTGGATTTCTAACGGGAGGATTGTGCTAGCAGAACTTTGCTCAAATAATGGAGTTTGGGCTCTTGTGTGCATCAAGTAACAGTATTTACTTTTTAATATAATACTCTAGGCATCTGTCTTTATACTTAGTGTTTAAGTGGGAGAAAACATTTCAAAATGATATTCTTAAGGCTGTGGCACCCTATCAGACACCTTGGGTGTTACAGCACATGCCTATGTAGGAACTCAGTCTCTCTTGGAAGATAAATATAGATATGGCTATCTAACACCAACCAACTGAATTCTTAGCATTGCATATCTGACTAACATATAAGTGTGGTAATACAAAGGTGTGTGCATGTATATGCATAGATAGATTCTAATTTAATAATATCTTTCCCAGTGTACCTCACACACATTTAAAGACACACTAATGATTACGATCGTGGGATTCCACTGAACTCTCTTACACCGTTTTTGGTATGATAAACCTTTAGTCTACAACTTTCACTGACAAGTGAGCAGGAAAAATCATATTAAGCAAATATGGCTTGACAAGTATAACTATGAAACTGTGACACTAAGTAGTAGTAGTACACAAAAAAGGTAGAACATTAATTTTAACATGACACAAGCCTTCCATGCTGACATGTTTTTTCCATTATTTTTAACCCTTAACTGCAGAACTCTAGTTATATATCTTATTTTTGTTATAATTCTGACTACAATTACTGTTGTAAAGAGGCTCAGGTCACTTAAATGACTTCCTGCCTCCATTCCATTTGGGCAGAATCTGATCACCACAGCAACATTTGGTAAAAAGTGTAGTCAGCACACTTACAGAAAACACAGAAATCCTGAACTGGGTTACAAACAGTGCTGAGTACTAGAACTTACAGAACCAGTGCATACCCCACTACTTTGACAGAAGCTATTCCATAGATCATGAAGAAATGCTTTTCTTTTTATAGTTTGACAAGCATGCTATAGCATACTATATTAAAATAGTTCAAAACTCGTATATGAATTCTTCTGCAACTCCTGAAAAGAGATTGTTTATGTGCAATCTGAGATGGAGCAAATTACTTTCTGTTTTCAGGAAAACAAAAACAAACAAAAACAAATAAACAACAAGCACAAGGAAATACAAAATAATACAAATAACACTACTGAAACATATCTGAGACTTGCAAATGATCAAGAAAAAATACTGACTTCTGAGAAGAAAAAAAACCTATTCGATGGGAATAAAATGCATTGCATATCTCTTAGCTGACTTTTGTGTGAAGTGAAGGCATAAATATCAGCATCATTTGATATTTTCATGGAAGATAATTATCTTAAAATGTGAAGCTACGGGAAGAATTTTTATTTAAATCCTTGCCTTTGTATCTTAATTCTGAGTGCAACAAGGAATGACGTAAGGAAGGTGGAAATCCAATCTCAACCCTTTTATTAGGGTTCACACAGACCCTCTGGTGTTTCCAAGGGCTTGGAAGGGAGAAGTTGGCATACAGTGTTTTCCATATCTAATTTCTCTCTTATGGTCAAAACTCCAGTAAATATTAATGACATTTACGATAGAGACATTCATGAGAGTTGCACAGATTCGAACACAAACTCTTACTGTAAGCTGCGCTCTTTGTGTTTTCAGTGCATGACATACCAGAACACAAAAATGCAAGCAAAATAAAGATAAGAAAAGACATCACTAGGAACAATTTCTGGTGTAAAATCCAGATTCTGTGCAAACATCATTATATTGTGACTGTTTGCAAAATACCTAAACAAATCATGTCTTTGCTCAGTGAGGGTAGAAGGGCAACGAAGCAAAATGCTGCATTGCTTGATCTGTCAGTGCTGTGAGAATAGCCCACTTCACAGAGACAGGCGTTAAATAAGCAGTTTGTGAGCTCCTCTGCTTTAGTGGTAAAGTAGGAAAATCTGAATGCCCAATGACCACCCTTTCCAGAATTTGCCATCTTCCTCTTTGGGTTTGTGTCTGGCTTATGGGGTAGCTGGGTTAGAGAATTTGAATGATTTTATTTTCAGTGCTAAATTAGCTAGAGTAGATACTCAGCTATCTTAAAGTGAAAGCAGTTTTCACTAGATGTTGTACCTTATCTTCCTACTAAGGTTTATTAAAAATATGTGGCACCTGATAATTTCACACCAAGTGACTGCTAAATTACCCCTTCTCTGCCTCCCCATCTCTCTCCTCACACACACACACACACACACACACACACACAAACAGAGGAATGCTTCTCAACTGCCAAACTTTGTGCCAAGATTTTGTTCAATTTAATCTCAATCATATGAGTTAGAGGACATGAAACAAAGTTTCTACCAAGTACGCTGACAGATTTTTAGTTCTAGTGGCTCCACAGGGCATCTCTCAAAGTGCAGTAAGAAACTTTTCTTATTAAAGATTTCTGAGCTTACCCGTTTTCCATTTAAGACAACATGAGCAATATCACCATAAAGAACTCAACACTTGCTAACTGATACCATGCACTCATCAAAATTGTTTCACTTCTAAGTAAACAAAGAGCCGTGGTACCTCCAACACCATTGTGTGGTTGCTGCTGGCATGGGAAAGCCATGTGGTGGCAGCCGCTTTGGTGCGCTGTGTCATGTAACCCCATGTCAGGACTGACAAATGGAAATATACGGTTTGAAATAGTAGGGAAAACTTTTCCTGGGAAGATGGGGTGAAGAGGCATGGAATAGCCTGACCCTTTCTTTTGAGGACTTTTTTTTCATTTTCTGGGCAAAGAGAACTTGAAGAGGATTCATCACTTTGCTGCTATTTCAGAGGGTTTCACGGTGATGTTAAGATCCTCAGTATCCCTTGTAATGGTCCATAATATGGGTTACTGACCAAATTTTTGTTCCTTTTTTTTTGAAATCCTGAGGGAAAATCTGCGTATTTACATTTCAGATCCGAATACATAAAGTTTAAGACCCTGATCCAACACAACACTGTCTAGAACATCAACTGACCATAAAATTGGCCTTATTCACTTTCATAAAGAGACGTCTACTCTTCTACTGAATCAATCTGAGGAATTATGCAATGAAATGACTTATATCAATTACAAAGTAGAATAAACGTGAGAAAGCAGTTCTTAGTAGCAGTACTTGTATCCCCAGAATTAGAATTACTTCAAATGTATCATCTCTGGCACCAGAAAAACAAGGTGCATAGGAGATGCTGAGAACTGTATCAGTCTGTCTGGAGGTATTCGGGATTGAAGTGATGTGGTTCTGCTATGTTATAAAACAAAATGGCCACATTTTGCTCTCATTTACATCCATGTCATTCCACTGAAACCAGTGGGCATTGTTTGTCTGTGTGAAGACAAAAAGAAGTTGGTTTGCTATATAATTACATCCATGGTCTGCGAGAATACTGATTAAAATGAAACAATCTGCCGAGTGAATGCACAACCGGAGGTCTTTATACGACTTGTTGATTCCTGGGGGGGGTTCTCAAGCAGTAGCAAATTTAGGGAAGATTCAGTTGCCAGATTGCTAGCAACATCAACTTCATAAATTCAGAGGAGTAAAATAAATTAAAAAAAAAAAACCTTCTCTTAAAGAAAAGAAACCGTTACCATAACGTCTCCTTTTTAAGCTGGTCTTGCTTTGCCCTCTGCTTTGCTCCTGAAGCTTTCTGTTGATACAATTTCTCTCACTTAGGCATCCATCCCATTAGGCTGCTATATTATACGGTTAAAACATTGATGTAACACAAGCTGCTACAGCAAATAATTGAAGTAATAAAATACAACTGCAGTTATTTGCTCTCTTGAATTGCAGGCAGAAAAAAGAAGGCAGGATTTTTTAAACTGACTCCATCATGTTGCACACAGACAGGAAAACTTTTTACCTCCCTCCTTTATTGCAATAACACTTTTTTTTTTTTCTGAAAAACATAGTGTAGTTGTAGCAATTTTTTATATTTTTAACAGGAAACACAATTAGTCCACAGTGTGTAATTACGCTTTCATTATTTCCTTTAAAATCCATAAATATAAGGAGCAGGGATGCTGAAAGAATCTGAACATACAGCTACCTTTATTTATTTATCTATTTATTTATTTATTTTCCCCCAAAAAGAACTTAATGGACTCAAACTTTTTTTACCTCGCGAACATCTCTAGGCCAGAATTATTTTGCCAAGTGATAGCCCAAAGTGTTCCATTAATGGCTGAACTGCTAAGTCTGACTAAATGGGGTTTGCAGAGGAAATGCTGCCAGATCCTTGCTTGGGAGGGTAGGTGCATTGTACTGGGACATGATGCCTCACATCCTCAGCATTTCAGGAGGACAAGATGGGATTTATTATTATTTATTTACTTATCTATCTATTTATTTCTTCCATGGCTCAAAGGTGGATATCCTCAAGTGTGTGCTTCCTTCAACGTGACCAGGAGGTACATCAGGACCTTCATGTGCTCATTGGCAGAGTGAGCACCAGTTACAGTCAGCTGGCTTTCCATTTCTCTAGATTTTTTGTTTCTGAATGTACACGTCAACTATTTGATTTACAAAGTGTATTAACATTATTTTAATATCGAGAAAATGTTGTTTGATTCTTTTTTGTTCCATAGGTTAAGTGGTTTCTTTTATTTATGATGTCTATTGAAAAAGATTTTATGGAAAATTCTGAAGACAAAATGCCCTGTTTCCTTCTACGTGTTCACTAATAGATATATTATACAATGCTAGAAAAAGGCAAAAGGCCAAACTCATCTCTGGTGTAATTCCAGTAAAAGCAATAAAATTACCCAAGGCATGAATTTGGCCCAGGCATTGCAGAAGTTACTCTGGTGCACACCGAGTGTCTGCTTGTTGTTACTGGCAAGGCTTAAAATACAAATCCCCCCTTTCTCATAGAAATGGATACATCTCTCTGGAACAGATTAATCAATGAAACAGGTATCAGGTAGCTATGACAGATACAGCAACTGGCTCAAGTGCCTGTCTTTTTTATGGCTTCTTCTGAGTAGATGCTTTTGTTATTTTTAAATATATATTTATTTTCTCTTTTGTGTCTTGNTTTTTTTTTTTTTTTTTTTTTTTTTTTTTTTTCTGCTGTTGTCTCCTCTTCTCTAATTTGTCTTGTATGCTCTTCCGTGATGTTTCCTGTTGACACTTCTTGATATTTTTCCTAACTCGGAATGTGGCTTTCTAGCAGACACAGAGGCCCCAGAGTGAATACCCGTCAGAGCCAATTCTGACTTGGACCTTGCACAACGCTATTAACTGGCTCTTGCTCTAAGAAAGGTGGCTATAGTGGGATTGCCTGAGCCTGAAGACAGAACGGGGCAGGGAAAGCTTGCCAGTACGTTTGCACTAAATTCAACTGCTCTTAATTTCAGCTCAAAAGAAGATGAAGAAAAACACAACAACATTTTAAATCACAAACTTACAAGGGCTCTTCTCAGAACTTGGTCATTTTCTCTTGCATTCATCTGTACGTTTAAGTTTATGCTTGTTGGCCACTTTAAAGTAAACATAGTTCAATGCCCTCAGAAACAGTTTTCTTCAACCCACTAGAATTCCCTGGAAAAATACTTTATCTGCTGAACTGTTGGATATTTTTGTGTGTGTCTAATTTTTTTTATCAGTTTGTTTTACTCCTTTTTTTTTCTTTTTTTTTTTAAATTCAGTGCTTATAAATGTTGGGAGCAGAAGTCTCGTTGGAACAAGACAGAATCATAAAAGACTTCAGGAATCTCATCACAAGCTAAACAGTACAAATTGCACATTCTTCATGGAAGTATTAGCTTTTGGTGCGTGCCTGGATCCAAGTATAATAGATTATCCCAAAGTGGGAAAGAATGAACAGAACAAAATTAGCAGAACTGGGAGCTCAGATCATTTGATGGGGCAATATGATCTCTGTACTTTCAGGGTACTGAATGCTAAAGCCACTGGAAACAGTATGTAAAATTATATTACAGTAAGCAAGGAAGCATGTGTAGGCCTGGGAGAAGGAAAACAGACTTGAATATACCTTTCTAGAAGAAAAAAGTACAGAACATCAGTGAATGAGCTTGTAGAAAACAAGCTATTATTCATGAACAATTTCTTATTCTGAGGGTAGAAATATGCAGTGAAAAATTTATGATAGAGAAAATACAAATAAAATACTTTTTCAATGGTTGTGCAGGGGCCATCTGCTACGGGAGAGCAATCCCACACTCAGGCAGAAGTATAAAGCTGCCCTGTGATGGCAGGATGGATTTCCTGAGGCTGCCCTCCTCAATGAAATCTTGTTGGAACTTATTCTTCGTACTACCATCTGATGGGTTTGGTCTATTGGTGCTGGGAAGTAGCCCAGGAACACTGTATGGTTAATGGAAGTTCAATGATGATGGCGAACACACTCTGGCAAAACTACCCGGTACTTTCCAACTGCCTTCTTTGGGTCCTCAGGAATGGGACTGAAGTATTTTTTGATACCAAATTGCTTTAAGCTAAACACACTCAAGAAGATCAAGTCGCTGAACACAAATCTAATAACATGGAGTATCAGAGTAGATAAATACCTTGGCTGAACAGGCCTCGTGTCTTCTGTCATCCCCACCTCTCTCCAATAACCTACTCAGCACACCAGGCCAAAATGCAAGATCCCACATGGGAGCCATCAGTGTTCAGAGGCGTCTGGGATTTTTTTGCAAGTCTTATGCCACGTTTTCTTCCATTAGAAAATGAGATAGTGTTAAACTGTTCTATACTCTTTTTTTTTTTTTCCCTAGCTATATAAGTATATTCACAATACTTTCTATTTTTAAAACTCATTTCCTCTTTTCTTAATTCCTTAAGATAAGTGAACCTCCCTTATGTAAACTTTCTACCAGAATACTGACTACCTTTAAAGCAGTATATGATTTAGAAGGTAATATTTCACTTTTTTTTTTTTTTTTTTTTAATATAGATAGGTTTTAAAGTGCTTTTAGCTGCACTTTAGCATTTAGATTAAGAGATAAAACAGATGAAAGGACACAACCTTCTGTCACAGGGCAGAATGGCATTTGGGAGGTGAGATAGTTTAAAATACCTTTTTAATCTTCGTTTGTCTTCATGAAGATGACTGTATTTCTTCATTGCACTCCATAAGGTACTTTATCTTTGCTCAAGACATGTTCTCTCTCAAACACTAAAGATTCTGGTATATGAGACTTTGAGTATGCGTTCAATCCTAGAATAATATTATGCCTAACCAAACTGTAGTTAAAGCCAAAGCGAGTATCAATTTTAGATGCTTTGAGGTGTCAAACTCTGGATGCATTTAAAAAAAAAAAAAAAATAAAAAAAAAAAAAATCTGATTTTCAACTTAAAACTTTTCTCACAACTGCGTCTCCTGAAGGCTGTGCACCCATCCACCCTCTCAGGGCCTAATGGTCATTTCTGAAGCCTTGTTCGAGGACCCAGCCCAACCCAAGCAAAAGCCCTCCCCTCAGGATGAGCTCCCCATACTCAGGGGTTTTTGTCACCATTCTCATTTAACATGATTTGTTCACTGGGGCACAGAGCAATGAAACCCAGTAAATAATACACTGGCCAAACAGAGAAGATAACAAAAGGAAATAGTTAAGGTACTATAATAATTTTAGCCATTCTTTTTTCAGGTCACTATAATCTGCCCAAAGATAACTAATTGTTCAAAGTAAACATTCCACTCCAACCACAAAAGGAATCCATTACACAAACATATAATTCACAGTCATTTTTAGTGGGTTGTAAACAGTTTGGAATGAGCATAAAATGGGACAAAAATCAAAGTGAGCATTTAGAAATGAAAAAGTGTTTGCTACAAAAGGTCAGTCCCTTTACTTGGCAAACTATGTAGAAAAGCCTGGGAAAATGTTGAACACACAAGCAGTAAGGGAATTTTAAAGCCAACAACCTCCCTGTTTCTTTAAACAGACATCGGAACCTATAACTGGATCCTGTCAAACAAACGACAGCAAAAAAACATATCAGCTGCTAAGAAGTAAAGTTGAAAGATAAAGTTTTCTAAGCTAAGAACCTCCTCAGAAGTGGACTAAAGGTCTTCCTTAAATCTTTAAGCAAGGTTATGGATCCCAGGGTGGCTTTTAGGCATTGAATCAAATATGTAATTTTGTGTATCATTCCTGTCAGAGCATCCTGTGCTCCAAGAAAAGCAACAGAAAACAATGTCTGCAATGTCCAGCTTAGAACAAAAACTGTACCTGTAATCATGAGATTTGCTGCCTGCAGTGTCATTTTTAAGGCATATACGCTGATTTGAGTGCACTAACGTGGATTTGGGAATAGAGGGAGAAAATGAAGGACATTTCAAAAGAGAGATGAAAGTTAAATTATATTTCCCTGGAGCATTAGTACTGTATTTCTTTACAAAATCTGAAGTACACTGGATACCCCCAGTAGTTTTAGGATACTGATTGCTCGGGGTGTTCATTTACTCTGTCATTAGACACACAGATAGATGATCATCCCTGGAAAAGAGTTTCGTATCAGGCTACTTTCACACGATAAAACTTTACTGTGAGAAGTACTAGATGGCATTCTGTTTAGCTACAATGCAGACCGGTATTTTTATTCCTGTATGCGTTCTACTCATGCCTTTCACTTACTTTAAAAAATGCAAAAAACAGCCTGGACTTTTAAGGGGTCGTGTATAACAAAATAAATAAGAGACTCAAGAAATGACTGGAAATCATATCTGGCCTGGAAACACTAGAAGTCTTGCAATGGACCCCACCCTTGGCAGGAGCACATGGCACATGGACTCTGTGCAGGGAGGACTGTCGCAGGCTGAATTCAGTGGACTTGGTGCTTCCCACCAGACACCTCCTGTTGACATGGCCAAGCATGGATTGCAAGGAGCAGGTCAACAGATCAGAACAGCTCAAGGTCCATCCAAGGTAGGTGTTGGTGGAAAACTAACAGAATACCCCTCAAAAATCCCACATTGATACACTGTTCTCTGAAAAACTTTCCCTTCAAGCCCCTGAGAAAGCACAAAGTGAAATGATAGAAATCTTTGAGCAGCCACTATATTTCTACATCCTGACTGATGCATGGTTCAAAATTATTCCTTTTCCAGATCACATCATATACTCAGCTGATTTTTCTATCAAGGACACTGCATTCAATGCCAAGGGTCCAACACTCTTTGACAAATGCTTTTGACCATAGCGGCACAGATCTGTACATTTAAGTACTTCGGGCACAAATTTCATCAACATTTGTGAATGCATAAAGGAAGAATGAAGAAAAAAAAAAAAAAAAACAACAATGCTTTCCCTCCTCCCACTCCAAAAAAAAAAAAAAAAGGTACATTTTTAATTGCTGTCTGTATTAAACTCCACTACCAGCTCTGCAAGATGGCTGATTGAATGGATAAAGACCCTCTGCTTTCCAGTTTTCTTTCAATAACCACAAAAAGAAGCTGAAAAAAAATGGAATTCATTCTTGAACAAATGAATTCTTGTTGGACAGATAAATATGCATTATGGAGTGAGAAATTTTAGACTAGACCTTATAAAGCACCTCTGTCCTGAAGTGGTGAATGAGCAAACAATAGCCTAGGGGACAAACAACCAAAATCTGATCTAAGTTGCAGAAAAAGATCATAATAATTCCTCTGATTTCAATGTAGATATTCATTTAAAAATAGTGTAACTAAACAGGAAATCTTGCCAACAGTTAATGACACCCTCTACATTTTTAATCTGTGGTGGGAGAATATTAGTACAGTTGGCTATTGTATGTAACCTCATCCACACAGGAACATGTACTAATTAATATGGCTTATTCAGATCTTACTTTCTGTGCACAGTGATAATGTTTTAGAAAATCACACACACACACAAAAGAAAATCAATAGATAAATAATAATTAAAACTATGAGCTCTTAAGTAAGAACACAACCATACAGCAAAGCATGAATATTGTGTAAGCAACATTTAGGGTTAGTCTCCTAAGACCTTTTTTCCCAGTGATCCTTTATAGTAAATGAAACACACAAGTAACATTTTTGGTACAGTTACATTATGTAGATGATATATTTTCTAAATAGGAAAAAAGCAACTTCAGGGGGAAAAAAAAAAAAAAGCTTTCTTTCAACAGCCAATATGCCAGCTGTACTGAGTATTTAGGCCATCTTACTAAGACTATGAAAGTAAACATACAGTTTTCATTAAATGTGCCTTTCCCATAATTGGTACATAAGTATTTCCCATGACTCTGCAGTTGAGTATCTTGGCTGGAGGCGTATCTGGCCATTAAGAGGAGGACTTCAGATCTGTTGAGTCTCAGCCATGCCGGGAGACTTGGCACCTCCACATACTGCTTCCTAATACCAACCCCGGTATAAAATGTCATCAGAAGCTTGCATAAACATTGGACTTAACTTCACATAAATTACTGCTGTCCTGAGATAGTTTATGCCAGAACTTAGTAAAAACAACACTTTGAGTAAATAGAATGTGAGTAAATGCAAGCATCTTGATCCAAGAAAACGATAATATAAAAAATTGTATATCAGATATAAACTCATAAATACAGTGATAAAATTAAATTTTTTATCTCATGCCATATGATTAGCTTTTATGTACATACACAATAGACTGAAGTGCATATGTAAAAGGGATGGACTTCCTCTGTGTTACAGCAAGTCTGAAGGAAACACTTGTACAATAGGATAATACTCCGAAGGATGAATTCTGTGATATTTTCTTCTGTGCATATTTCATACAGACAATAAACATCTAATCAGGTTTCTTGGACTTTTCTATTACAGTTCAGTAGTGCAGAGACCTTTGGCCTTACTTCTCCCGGAGTAGTGTTCAGAGACCACAAATCATCTCTAAAATGCCTAATGCATCTTTTGGAAAACCCGTGCTAAGTTCAGAACCAAGCAGTCAATCAGAAATGTTCTACATGGTGTGGCATTTTTATCATGTAATCTCTGCCTTTCCATTTCGAGTTCTGAATTTCTCCTTACAATTCCTCCACTATTAATAGCCCTTCATACATTTCATATATCCCTTTTCTTTGTCTCTCTCCTTTCATCCATCCTCTAGTCTTCCACCAAGAAACCAATGCTACTATCTCCCCCTACTGAAAGGTCTCCAGTTTGTTAGTCTCTGACTTCCTGCCAATCATTCTGGGAATAGTAATATCCCAGTGCTCTCTTTGCTGTATAATTAAAGCATGAATTTCCCAGAGTTTGAAACTCCAGGGTAGTTTTATTGCACCTTTCCCTATAAAATCAGGTAGCAATGATGGAATTAAAATAGCCTTTTCCTTTGTGGTTAAGGGTCTAAATGTCTTTTTATTTGTCATTGGTTCTCTTGTTCTGAGACTCCAGTATATGGCAGTGACAATGGGTTCACCCAGTCTTATTCTGAAAATAAATTTTCTATCTTTTGCAAGATATATGTTTCCCCAGATCCCTGGAACAAGTTGTAAACTTGTAACAGATGGTGATGAAGCCTCACATTTTTATACAATACATTTTAAGATTCTGCATCTACCGCATGTACCTTCCAAAGAAAATGACCTTCAGTGAGAGAAGATACAGTCAAAAGGAAGGAAGGAAGGAAGGCAGTGGTGTTAAGCACATCTTTTTCTACTATGAAAATCTCTCTTATTAAATTAATCAAAACTTTAAATGAGGACAAATACTCATTCCATTATCCTTAGAGTATTATTACTTTTTAAAGTAATAATAAAAACTAGGCACTTGCATACATTAAAAAAGATAAAATTTGGTGGTCACACTAGAACAACATTAATTTTCATTGAATACAATTCAGAACTTACTAAAATACATCGGCATTCACCAGAGATTTCAGAAAGAAAGTTGCTGACATTTTATCAATTTTTAACAATTGCTTACCTGAAGAAAGACTAAAATAACAACAGGTCAAACAAAATATAAGGAAGAATCAGCGTGAATGGTTTTTTTTTTTAATGTCTTATTGCATAAAGAAAATGAAGATATAGAGTGGGACATTGTGCAATCCATAACTATATTGTAGAACAAACTGCCTGACTACTCTGGTCATTTGAGAAGAGTTACAAGGTTAAACTTTTCATATTAACATAGAAACAAAAGGTAGTATTAAATACTAAGGTACTCACCTCTTTTTTCAACTGCTTTTATACACTGTCTCACAAACTGGGGGACGGTAGAATTCTCGTGTTCACATACCAAGTGCAAATGGGAGCCAAAAATTTGATCTACATTTTGAGGGGGAAAAAAAAGCACAGAAAAATGCATTAAAGCATATTATTAGCAGTAGGGTTTTTCTCTCTTCTGAGCTTGCATATCAATTCAAAACTCAAGTATGGTAGGTGGGCAGACAAAGTTGGAGACAAATCCTCTCAGTGTCCTAATGCTCATTAGCTTCAGCACGAATAACAAAGCTCTCGATGTTTTCTTGCAGTAACACTCATATACCTCTACTGGGATGAAGCTAAAATTTTCATATATACCATGATCTTCTTAATGTTTGCAGGCTGTGGTCTCTGGAATTTGTATGGATGTGTCATAAAGAAGTGAAGTCCATTTTTAAAACAACGCTCCAAAATCTTATTGAATCCAAAATCCTGCATAATATTAATCAGTGGTCCAACCTTGACACTCAAGCCTCTTCCATGCATGTGGACTTTCACACTCATCATAGACCATCATAAGGGTGCAAGGTCTTTACTAATTTGCACCATTAGAGCTCAGAATATAATTTCATCTAACCTTTACAGGATATTTTAATCATCAAATTACCTTTTTGAAAAATGGAAGATACTAAATGTCTTTTGATGAGGATGGCATGTGTTACACCAAGTTTAACTGTTGACATGTGTTGCTTCATTGATATATAAGCATTCAGCCCACTAATGCTGTTTTAGTTTTTATCATGTGAAAGGTTTGATTAACTCAGAGTGCTCATCTTAAAACATATCTGTATAATCATGTTAAACTCTTCAGATAACTAATTAGCTTCCTCCACCTCATTTCCACTCTATATGTTTGAGAAATTATGAAAAGAGCCATCAGTAATGGGGATGTTGTCAGCTAGAATCAAAATGAATCAAACAGATGAACAAAACTGTTCAATAGGAGCCAGTTAAATGCTCAAACAATAGGCCTGTACTACCATCATTTATCCAAAAAGACAGTCTCCATATAGCATTTCAACAGCATACATTTTGAAAATTGGCGTAGAGGCTTTCAAAAATGTTTCTGAAGACAGCTGAGGGGAGCGAGCACAAGGTTGGGCTCTGTAGGGCAAAGCCACCAAGCACATTCACTCTCAAAGCAGCAGGACTGCCTGCAGTCCTCAAGTTCCTGTGGCACCAGGACACTTTCTCCGTAGTCAGTCCCACCATCTTTCACCATAATCACTTTGAGTGGTTCTTCCTCAAAGAAGCACAGCTTTTTCATGCTACCGGCCATGTTCTGTTTGTTCATTTTCTGCTTTGGAATGACACTAGTTTCACCTTCCTGTCATTAACCAATGCTATTTTTACTGAGCATAGATGTGGGCAGCTTGACTGCCTTTGCTTTCCGAATACCCCAGACTAAAGAACAACCAGGGAAATAAGATTGGGAAGGCTCTGCAGGAGTTCACCAGAGAAGCTTATTCAGTGTACCAATGAGGATGGCATATGCACCAAACGTACCTCCCAGTGCATGTGATCTGCATTTGAGTAGAGTACATAAAAGCCCGAATTTAAGTTAGCCGTAGTTTTGGCTGCAGAAGGAAGGGAGGATTGGGTTCACAGAACTGCACTGAAGAAGTTTGTGTGCATGTGCGGCGTTAAGCATCAGCGAACAGGCTGTTACATGTTTTGGGGTTATGTTTCTGACAAAGCACAGTCTGGTTACATATTCTTCATAAAACATTTATAGCTGCCTTCAGTGGTAATTATATATACAGAGATTTACGATTAAAAAGTACTAGCACTTCCTCTTTTGACATCTTAATTGTTTTTTTTTTTAATTTTAGCAAAGACCTGTCAAATTCTTTGCATAAGATGGAATGTTCTCCCATGTAAATTATGTTAAAAAGAAGTAAAAAACTAAGATATTTGTAAACAATTTCGGGAATAAAACAGGCAAGGAGCTGCACTGTGTTTAGATGGGCAGTATGTGAAGAACTGAATGGAAATGAACGCAAAGAAGTTCAGCAACATCTCTGCTATAACCACTTCATAATCGCTTCCAGGATTTTGCAGTTACTCTTTCATTCTTTAATATGAATGCAGAACATTTGCTGTTCCTGGGAGGAAATTTTGATAAGTCTGGAAACAGATCTGCAGTTCTCACCTTTTCATCACCCCTTTTCTGGATGTGTGTTCTGTACCTCCTCCAGTAAACAATTTAATCCCATTCTACATACCCTTCAGTATACACATACAGTCACACTGCATAGTTTTGAAGTACTTGACCTAATGAGCCATCCAAATATTCTGAATTCTGGGTGCTCCTGAGCCACAGGCTCTGTGGCTGTATCTAGCCAATGGATTTTTACTGGATCTGTTTCTGTACATAAACATGGGAATTGCAGGAGTTACAACCACCATGTTTACACTCTTAGAGGTCATGGGGATAGCTGGGGAAATCTCACTTTATATTTGCTTGTGCAGCACTTTAAAAACGAGGCATTACCTGAATGGCAAGTTATTAATTTTTGTACGCTAGATTGATGTGTAAGTAAGGTATAAATATTTGTTTCTTATTCTTTTTATGAGTATGTATATTCAAATCTAGTTTGAGGAGAAACTATCCAGAACATTTTTTCAAAGAATAGGAACTGCTCCCAAAGGGATAAAGGAAGCAAAAAAGCCCTTGTTTGATTTATTTGTGATAAGGCCCTTCAAAACTTCATTTTTTATGACTTGAAAAAAAAAGACGTACACAACACTCCTAACCTCCTGTTATGACAGTTTATGTTTCCTATCCAGCTTATTTAACTCAAATGCCTGGGAAATAGACACAATTACCACCTTATGGAATGCTACTTAACTTTAAATGCTCCCTTCTGAATAGAAATCCACTTTATCTTCTCAGAGTTATTCCAGTTTCTCAGGAATTATTTCCTCTATAGGCTCCTGAAATGCTCTTGTTTCATCATTTAAAAATTTAAACTAACAATAGTTCAGAAATATCTTTTATTAGAACAAAGGCAATTCCCATACAGTGGATTCTGTTCACAAGAGCTTGTACAAAGGAGCTGCATACTATGCCCATATACAGCTTTAATCATTCACTCTTTCAGCTGTTATCAATTTAAAACCAATGAAACTCCCACACTGAGTCCATTTGAGCAGTCAATTTTAATATCTTGGGGCATCTGTAGTTATTCTGAATTGGCTGCAAAAGCAGAACTAACAAGTTAAGCTCTAACCATAAGTCTACATCAGGCTGGTAAACCATACATCAAACACAGACAGTTAGTCAATACTGTAGTATGAAAAAACAACAAGCATTTTTAAGAAGAGCAATATATTCACAATAAGTTTGGTGGTATGGTTTACATTACGCATCCCTGGTATCTGTGCATTCAACCTTCTATTCAGAACGGTAGGGTGTGTGACAGCTTTGCACACAGATATAAAATGAGACACCAGAAGAGGAGGGAACGGACATTCACAAGTTGTATAATATAAAATGAAGATTACAGCTGCAATGAATTGTTTGTTCTGGGGAGCTTCAAGTTCTCCTGAGCCTGACAGAGTTGCTGTTTTTGAGCAGCTTTCACAGGCTGCAGCAAAGCCACTAATCCTGAGCTGCAGAATCCCAGCCTAGGAGAGACAATACTTCTGGAAAAGAAACAATTAAAACAAAATCGCAAAAGCCACATCCTCACTGAGAATGTCATTGTTTAACTGTTTTTTGGTGTACATGGTTGAGATGTGGCCACGCTGGGAAGGAACTCATATTTCAGTATTTTAATGGGGGAAAAAAAAAAAAAAATGGGTAGAGAATTGGTAACAGCCCAAATTCTCAGACAGAATCTCAAATTCTGACACAACAGAAGGTATAATGTATCATGCCCATGTTTTTAAAAACGTGAATTACATCTATGTAGTATAGTTAATTGCCCTTCAGGAGCAAATACTTGCAGAGTGAACTCCGCCACATCTGGATTTGAACTGCTGGACTACCAGAGTTTTGTACTGACATCTGTGTTGTTTGCTTTCTTTGTACCTGTTTGAAGGCTGGGAGGGAAAAGGAGAAAAGAAAAGGAGTAGGAAAAAAAAAAAAAGGACCACGTTCTGATAGGTAACTTCTGGCTGCTCCAAGAGCAGAGCCGGAATACCAACTCAGACATTAAAATCATGCTCTTCACCGACTGGGCTCCAAGTAACACCATGATGCTTACACAATAAGTGGGCCAGGTTCTCAGCTGACTGAAGTCAGCAAGGTTGTCAACAGAGCTCCCCTGATTTATGCAAGCTGGGATTCTTGCCAGTCCTTTTAACATGGAGATTTACTATAGACCGTTGATCTGTGGTGGTCATCAATTAAATAAAAATTACATTTGTGAGCAGTTACTATTAAGTGGCATATGAGCTACAAGATTTGTTTTACTTTCTCAGAAAAAAAAAAAAAAAAGAAGGAAAAATAGAGAGTACTGTAGACACCAGTCTCTTTTAAGAAATTATGGTGTATTATTGGAGACAAGAGTTCATTTAAATTCAAAGAGTGTGAGGCTGCTGTACTTCTTCATAAAGTGGGTCTCAAAAATGAGATACTTTTAAATTATGTGAATGATTTCTGATCATTATGTCATGATTAGAGTAGTGTCAATGGAAATATCACTTCGCCCAGTGTTTGGCCATCCAGTGGGTTTGGAAAAAGATCAGAAAATCCATGTGGTGGTCAAAGAGAGAAATATCCTTGTGACACACTCACTGCCTCTGCAAATCAAAGGAAATCTTTCCTAACTTTTCCTAAGTTATTATGGGCACCAAATCAATTGCTAATTTTTTTTTATAACCCAGAAGAATTACAGAACACATCAAAAAGGAAATCTTAATCTCTACATTTGGACTTCTCATGAGCATTACATTCACCACACTGAATTACTCCAAGGTCCACTGAGGCAATTATGACATTTTCCCTTGTCTGGAAATGAAATAACTGGTGATCTTTGCGCTGCTATCTGCACAACCACCAACATATGCTCAGCCTTGTTCTATAGGCTATCAAGCCAAATCACAGCTAGTTCCTTTCACCAGCAATTGAATGGCTTTTAGATTCATCTTGAAGGATTTGTAACCATTCCAATTTTCTTTTTTTTTTTTTTTTTGCTTTAACTTAGAAAATAAGTTCTATGAACTTCCTTCATTATCTACACTTCGAAATAAAAAGTCAACAACAACAACAACAGCAAAACCCTAGGTGAGTTTCTTGCCATCTACATTGTCCTCATTTCCCACAGCATCATTTATAAGTTGCTACTAGTGTTTTCATTTAATTATCTATTTATCATTTACTGAAAGTGTATTTTGTGATAGTCTATTGCCAGTACAACTACCGTAGCTTTAAAGTCACCATTTCACAGAAGCTTTTTCTTTTTCTGCTGAACTAAAGAGGCTCAGAAATCAGGAAGTTAGCTGGCCAATATCAAGTTGAAGGTTGGCAATTCATTTGGGGTAATATTAAATCATGACAATGCTCAAACATAAAGATCAAAGTTCAATTATAGACTATAAAGAAGTTCTAAAAGAGAAGATTTATATATTATTTTTCTAGCATATTAGTGCAGATTCTGTAAATTCTGAGAATATTTCAATCCCAAGGAACTGAGATCCCCTGACCTAGCATATAAATTTGAACACAGCTATTCTTGAAATAACATTGTTAAAATGGCAGGCATGGATCATGCCTCTTTATTATTTCTAGCTTCGTGTGCTTGTAGATACACACACAGCATGCATCTAGGCCCCTTTCATGGTACACAAAAATACTGCATTACACATTGCCTCAAAAATGATTCAAAATTCTTCTGTACCAAATAAACTTTGTCTTAGCATGAACTGTGAGGACTGGCAATCTTCATTAGAGCACTCACTGGAGCACGAAAAGCCCCATGTACCAGCCCACTGCAACAAATGGAGCCAATGTGCTCTTCACACATGGGCTTCTCATAGGCAAAAGAGTAGCATAACAACCAAACAACTAACGTTTCCACATTGCTCACATTCCCATATTTGATTATCATTCACCTATTTCTTATTCTACCCATTTGCTAAATACCCACTATATTCACTACAGATATTTGCTACATCTTACATGAACAAAGTTTTGTTAAGAGTTAAATGACAATCACATAATTCCTAGATTTTCTGATAATAGTGTTGGCAGAACAAAGTACCCCAGGAGATCAAACTGCTATTTAATTTGAAGCCTGTATTCCCAAATTTGGTTAATGCGGAGAAATGTGTCGAGTCTTCTGGCCAAGTGTGTACACATCAGCGACTAACAGCTCGCAGAACTGTGTTTAAGTGAACTTACCACCTTAAAATGTATTTACTCATGACTATAATTTACGTGTTAAATTTATTGGAGTTTTGGTTCCAACGTGACATACAATGTAAAAAATCAATATAGATTTGAGAGCTTTATAGTGCCCTTGGCAAATATGAATAGCACTTGATGAAAAGTGAAGGTTTTCACATCACCTACAGTGCCACTGCTTTAGAGTAATTAACACCACACGCTTCATAGATATTTATATCAATTCTTCGCGAGCACACAGAACAGCTCTTTGTCAGAAATTTGGTACTGAGATGTCCTGCAAGGCTTTAGACACACTTTTATTATGAGCCCCTATTTTAAGGGATTTGCAATTCTGACAGAAGCATTTCCCTACGGGATAAAAGTTAGTATGAGTGTTCTCAGAGCTGGAGGAATTTCTTCTTGTAAAAACTGGTTAACAGTTTTTCCCCTAAGAAACAAGCAAACAGTTTTGAGAGGCATCTGCAGCCATTTCATTCACCTTTAGAAAAAATAAAGATGTATCTTACAATACAAAATTTGGCAATCTTCTAATTTTTCATTTGCTGTTTGCATTTTGTGATTTAAAAATATTCTAATGTGAGTCTAAAAATTAACATTTTGAAGTAGTCTGCATATAAACACTGCAACTGCATTTTCATAACATTTTAACAGATTAAGGGATAAACTCCGGTGAAGACAATGGAGGAACCTTATCGAATGTGCATTTCACATAGACTTACTGTAGACTGGAATTAAGCTGTGCTAACGAATCCTGCCTCATTTGCATGGCCAAAACCTAATCCTAATGAAACTGCATGGTATATAACTAACATGTTTTCTTTATGGTAACGTTAGTTCAGTAATAAAACTGTGCCAAGTACCGATTCTGAGTTACTGTGCCCCAAATCATACATCTTGGCTCTCCATAGAAGATTATCTCAGGTAGAACCAAGCTATGTTTATGAATCAAGAGCTTAACACATGTGTAGCCAAAACCAAATGCATCTGGCTTTCCTAGAGAGATATATTAGAGGATGGATTTGAGTTATGCTAATGAATCTGGATTTGTTAGCAGGGATCACATCTGATCCCTATGTAACACCGCAGGAGATTCATCAGACACACTTTATTAAACTAAAAAAAAGAAAAAAAGAAAAAAAAAAGACACCCTTCAATCCAGAAATTAAAAGACTATAAATTTCTACTCTGTTACTGTAATAACTGAAAGAAACTAATGGGATGCATTCAAATCCCACCCTCAACCCACAGAGTACTTCAAAGAGGCAATACCTTCTGATGCAGTGAAATAAGACAGTACAATTGTTTAAGGACAGGTCCTGAAAGCTGAGCACACTCACACCCAAGTGTGTGTATGGCATTTTTAAAGTATCTGTGGAAGTTAGAAGCAGAAGCCAACTATTACAGCATATAATAGTTTTAGACACTGAAGACTTCCTTAGAGGAAGAAACACCTTGCTGAACATTTTTCCACATATCTAATTTGTACAAACTTAATTTGTAAAGTCCCTTCTTTCTCTTCAGACATGGGGCCCAGCTGGAGTTTAACTCTTGGGCTTTTTCAGCTTGTGCTGGCTGGGGTCAGTCTCTTGGCTCAGGACAGACCAGTTTCACACACACCAGTAACACCCCTTGCCATTTTTGACACACCACTGGAAAACTCACACTCCAGAGACTGACAGGGGCTGCTGGCAAAATGCCTTTTTCCCGTCAATTTGCATGTGCAGTTGTGGGTTTCACACATAATAATTTGGGAGTGCGTAAATTTTTAAAGCATTAGTCCAGACAATATTTGAAAACATGGCTTTGCTTGATTATTAGTGGTCAGCATGCTACTGCCTTCATGTTAACTACCAGCTTCTTAGGAGAACATTTCGTGGATGATCTCGCAAACACTTTTTATCCAAGCAACCATTTTTTTAGGATATCTGAAAGTGACGCCTGACCAACTTCGTAAGAAAGTGAAGCAGGAAAAGATCTCTGATTCAAAGCCTTTATTATTCACTGGCAAAAGTTTTAAGTTTTTAAAAATGTATTTTGTTGGCAAGTTAGAAAAATAATGAGAAGAGAGCAGGAAGCATTCCAGCCTACCCTAGAAAAGAAATTAGCCAGCACAGCATCTGAACTTCCTATTGCTCATTCTAAATAGCAAGCTATACCAGCACGTGTTTCCTAAAAAGAAATGTGGTTGTGCAGCACACTGATTGGCATGGTGCATGGTGAGTGACTACGTTAGGTGAACAGGCTTCTATCAAAAGCAGAGGAAAGCAGAAAAATTTAAGTATTCAAATAGCACAGATAATATATAACCACATACTGATTTTTTCACTACAGTTCAGCAGTGCAAATTTTCTGAGAAGCATCAACAAAACCATTTGTTCGATGCACATATGCCTTTAGCTGAGAGTGAAAGAAGCATTTGTAAATGTTTACTTTTAACTCTGAAAATTATAAAAGAGAACACACCTTTAATCAGTCCTTTTTCCTGCAACGTTTTCAAGGATGGTCTTCGGGAGATAAACTTCTTTAATCTGCTTTTAACTCGGTTTCTGTCATTTGAGTCAGAAGCACTGTAGTTCAGTCTGAAAACTAAAGGAAAACAAAGGAAAAAGCCTCAGTGAAATTTTATTTATAAAGTATTAATAATAACAGTTTGCTCAAATATTCTTGGAAAGCAATGGCAAAACCACCCTAGTAAAGTCATGCGGTAGGTCAGCAGTGTAGCTGGTTGGACAGTACAGAGCGCCTGATTAATACTTTTCTGAATAAACATGACGAGTTCACTCTGCTGGTTAGTCACAGAGCCGTATTTTTTATTGCCTGTAAGTATTTGGATGGCTACCAGTTTACTCATGAAATGCTCAGGAATTCCACAAGTTTCACATGGATGATTTTTCAACTAAAAGTCTGGACTCAAAGTGTGCTATGCACTATTAGCTCCATGCTGCTTGCAAAGAGAAAGGATGGATGGTTACACCACTAGCGAAGGACTGAGTTCTCTTGCCAAGATGGATTAAGCGTTATATATATATTTAATGCAGTTATAGAAAACATGGCTGTATGCCATGAAATGTGTGCAAGATGCATTAATTTATGGAAAGAAAAGTATTCCCGTCTTAATGATTATATTTTATTATATTTAGGCATTTACCAAACTGAGAAACATTTTGAGCTCAATTTATTCCTGCTCTGTGTCAAAAAGACATAGAACCCAGCTGCAGAAAATCCCCTGGAGGAAGTTTCAAAGGCATAAATTTAACTTCTTCTCTGCTGAGGTGCTTACAGGGCACCATCATAGCTATGAAAATAGGCAGTATTAGCAGCAAGAAGAAATTCTGCTCGTTGCTGGATGCTCCAGAAGAAACAGAAGCCATGGGAAGACATTCTCCAAAGGTTTCCCTGAACAAGAAGATTTTTAGAAATTTCTGACAGACCACCTGAGCCTCGAGACCCTTGTCTGACCCTTGTCTTGGTCTCTCTTGCCCTAGACAGAAAGAAATAAACAAACAAACAAATAAATAAATAGATAGATATATTAAAACTCTACCAAAGCAAAGATTGTCCATAAGCTGATCTTGCAGAAGTTGATCTGTTTTCCCTTTCTGTAGAACTTCCAAGAAGCTCAGGTAAACCTCATGAGGTTCAACAAATCTAAATGCAAGATTTTCCACCTGGGTCAAGACAACTCTCACTACCAATACAAGCTAGAGGGTGAAAGAATTGAGCACAGCCCTGCTGAAAAAGACCTGGGGGGGTACTGGTGGATGGGAAGCTGGACACGAGCCAGCAATGTGCCCTCACAGCCCAGAAAGCCAAACAAGTCCTGGGCTGCATCAAAAGAAGCATGGCCAGCAGGGTGAGGGACATGATCCTGCTCCTCTACTCTGTGCTGCTGAGACCTCACCTGAAATACTGCATCCAGATGTGGAGTCCTCAGTACAGGAGAGACATGGACCTGTTGGAGCTTGTCCAGAGGAGGGCCACAAAAATGGTGCAAGGGATGGAACACCTCTCCTGTGAGGACAGGCTGAGAGATCTGGGGCTGTGCAGCCTGGAGAAAAGGTGGCTGAGAGGTGACATGATAGTGGCCTTCCAGTGCCTAAAGAGGAGCTACAGGAAAGAAGAGGACAGACTCTTTAGCAGGGTCTGTTGTAATAGAACAAGGGGAAGTCACTTCAAGCTTAAAGAGTGTAGATTTAGGTTGCATTTAAGGAATAAGTCTTTTACAGTGAGGGTGGTGAGGCACTGGAACAGGCTGCCTAGAGATGTGGTTGAGGCCCCATCTCTGGAGACTCTCAAGGCAAGGCTGGATCAGGCCCTAGGCAACCTGATTGAGCTGTGCTTGTCCCAGTTTATTGCAGGGAAGTTGGATTAGATGACCTTTAAAGGTTCCTTCCAACTCTAAGGATTCTATGATTCTAAGTATCCCAGATAACATCCCCTGCCCAGAGCAGATCTCCTCTACAATGCAGTGATCTTCATCCGGACGTTTCAGGGAAGAGACTTGCAGAAAGCAAATTATAATCAAAATTATTGGGCCTTTTTATAGTAAGAAGTTTTGCATAAGGTATAAACAGAACCAGAATGTTTAAAGGTGCACAAGTCTAAAACAATGGCAAGCTAAAATAACTGGTTAAGCTACGATAATAACCCTGGAATATTGTGGTTTACATTACAAATCTGATTTTAACAGCCAAACTTATAAAATGGTTTACGCTTTGCTGTTGTCAAGGGAGAAAAACTTGCCAAATTGTTCATTTTAAGTAAATAGAACATAGCCAATTAAGGAAAGCAATATTTAAACACATGCCTATGATGATCAGAGCATAGTTTGCTTCTGATTTCACTACTGATTTTAACAGAAGAGTGCTCCATTTTCCCACAGCACTAAAATGACCCCACACATACTTCCACAAACTAGTAATCGCACAGGACAAATAAAAGGACACTTTACTGGAAAATACACAGCTTGGTACAATAATCCATCACTTATGAAAAATAGAATTCACATTTTTTTTTTTAATGGAGCATTCTTGGAGCGATGTATCATAGAATATAAAGATTAGCATTCAATTGATGGCTGGTGCTTTTTTAACATTATAGTTGAGGACTTTTTGTTCAAAATTGAGCAATCCTTGGCAGGGACGAGCTAAAATTCCAAGTCACTTGGCCGTGCTATAAAAAGAACAACAAATGGATGTTTCTAATTCTGCATCTTAATGGTACTTTGAAACAGTGAAGTGAATTGTACTTAGTTTTGGGACTCTCTTGTTGCTTCGGGTCATTCTGTCCACAGCAATTCATACGTAGATTGGGTTTTTCCTGACTTATAGTGTGAAGCTTACCAATCGCAAATGATGCAGGACTGAAAATAGCTCCGGAGTGACTTCAGATGCCTGCCACATTTCCCATTCTGCAGGACTCTGAAAAGCTTTATGCCCACTTTAAGTACATTCTTAGCTCTAAACGTACACAAAATTTATTAAGATATTTTAACTGAAGTGAAGATGGTAATTCTGCAAACAGCAAGATAGGACAAACTAGGATTTGATAACAGGGTAAAGATCCCTCTGCTTAGAAAGATGCTTTAACACAGCCAGAATTTTCATACCTTAAACAGCAATTATGGTGTTAAAACTACATCTAGAGGTAGGAATAATTATTGTCATGGATGTCTTGCATTTTATAGGTTGGGTGGTATAGCACATAGCTAAAAACAGCAGCAAAGCCAATTTTGATGAATTTCTCATTTTATTCTATTAAGCATGACTCACCAGAGGGAAACTCCAAATCTCCCAGAAATTCAAGGGTTTAGATAGCATGTTCCAAAACCAAGCTTAGCCAGAAATATTCTTGTTAGGATCTCATTTAGAAATAACCCTTCTCTTGCCAAACCATTCTTCTCACAATATCATTAAAATGACTTTGCTATTATATTTGGAAATACAAAGAGGGCCAAATGCTACTTCCAAGAGAGAAAAAAAAAATCAGTTAGAAAACTGAAAAGCCACTATATATATATATATATATAGTGGCTATATAGATATATAGATATATATAGTTTGTAGTAGTACCTTCCTTTTAAAATTTCATGTTGTGGATTCGGGCAGAAGGCTCCTCCATGAAAGAAAGCTGATTAGCTTCAGGCAATGCAAAAAAGGTAGAAAGCAGTTCAGCACAGTTTTTGAAGAAAAACAGGACACTTAAGGTTCTAAGTGTAAAATAATAGGAAATAAATCTAATACTTCTTCTCAAATCCCGGGCATAAACTGCCCAGCTGTGCCATTTGATTCTTTGCACTAAATAAACTGATATCCTCCATTTCTGAAGCTACTTGCATTGACAGAGCCACACAAGTGCCTTAAAACAAATGCAGAACAGAAGCATAATTCCCCTACCTTTACACGACTCTTTAAGTATTTTTGTATCTTACTATAATGTTCAAGGGAGATAAAGAAACTGCATGAGACAGGGCATTTTTACAGTTGACATAGGGGGAAACCCAACAATAAGTACAATATTATGCTAACTTCCTTCTGCTGGAAGTGGGTGCAGGATACTCCAACCCAGAACAAAAGCATAGCTGTAGCTCAGCTTGGAATTACACAAGATTGCATTTGGTTTGGAATAAACTGGGTCCCCTCAGATGTAAAAAACAAACAAAACAAAACAAACCAAAAAAAATCCAATTTTTTGATGACTTTGGTCACTTTATTAGGTAGGTATTTATTTATTCCACAGGTATTACGAGACAAAAGAAAAAAAGAAAGCAAGTTCCTTTCCTCAGGCAATTTACTATCTGCTCTAGAATTAAGGTACGTTAAATCATAACAGCTTACCACATTAGAGAAGTGTAATACAGAACTGGTACTAAAAGAAAATAGTATAAGCAGAGCATTAGGCATAAAAGAAAGAACTTATTTGTGGCTCTTGATGTTAAATAGCATTGTAAGAACACTGACTGAATTAGGAAGGATAACTAGAGGCTAAATTCTCTGCAGAAGAATACTAAATCAAGATAAAAACTGACCTGTCTTTTGGGGGGCCTATATAAATCCTCTGAATACTTATTCAACTCCAAAAATCTAGCCTTAATATTCCTAATAATATATATAGCTTTTACACAAGAAGACAGGCGGAAGGAAAGAATTAATGCATTGCTCATGAATCACACCATTTTGCAAAAACAGCACTATCTGAGTCAATGGAACTTTTCAGATTTACAGATGAAGGACTGTGTGTCATATCTGAATGCACTAAATGTCTATATGATGCAATGATCATAAACATATTGTCGCTTCAGTAGGCTGAACCAATAGCTAATGTATTTGCAAGGTGAAGTTGTGAAAGCCTTTCTTTAGGATTTTGGCATGGGTGCAACTACAAGGTCCAGAGAAGGCTCTAACCCTTTAAGGGGAAAGTTTATTTAAGTGTTTGTTAAGTGATTACTTTCTGTGAATTTAGTAGAGAAGTTGTCTAAGGTGCACAAGGGCTGTACCTAGACAACCCTGTACCTAGACAACGGATGTCTAGCAGACTCTTTTCTGGGTGAGACATTCTAGGCTGATCCTGAATAATTCAGAATATAAAATACTTTAGTATCTCCTAAACAGCCCCATATCTTACTGGATTTTCTAATGACATGTAACATTATCTCACACTCCTTCCAATGACTTTTCTTTCACTTTTAATTTACAAAACATTTATACTAAATCGCAAGGGTTTACCTATGATTAATTCCTGCCAGGTACAGTATATCTGAACGCTTTTAACGTGTTGAAAGCATTGGTTTTTGAAGAACTATCCATTAATGACTTTCTGAACTGTGACAATGGATATTGACAGTACTTGTCAGACTAAAGCACTATTGATTGTCTCACATCATGTGTATAGAAAAACCAATTTCTTTCAAGTACCTCTTCCTAACTGAAATACATTATGATGATGTCTATCTGTTTATTAGAACACCCAAAATTATTGCGTGTAATTCATTTGGATGGAAAGGATTGAAGTTGCAGTTGGAGTGGATAAGACATGATGAAATTCAAATAGTTTTACATTAGCATCTTCTCTTCCATTAGTCTTGGTCTGCAGGTGAGAACACGACTAATCTGGACCGTGCACAATTTATTTTAACACTCCTGATGACTTCAAAACCTCAGGAAGTTCTTAGAAATGGAGATGACTTGTAGTCAACAGCCATAGTTAGGATTTAGTAATTGTTTTCCCGAGCAATAGTAAAACGGACAAGCTTTACTGTTCAAAATCCAGAATACCCTGATTAAAACATAAATACAACTACCTTACATACATAAAATTATCCACATGTGAACTGGCTTATCTGTGAGCTCACATCTTGAACTACTAATTTTTCTAAATTCTTTACATGGTCACGTACAGTCCTCATCAACATCTTGCAGGACTGAATCAAAGCTAAGATGGTAGAATGAGAGGAAGAGCGAGGTCTCTGCATTATCGGATAATGAAAGGCTCACAGCACTAAAATCACATATGTGCAAAAGTATTAATTGAAAGGAGTTAATTATTTAATTTCAAGGAAATCAAATGCTTAATTGCTGAAAGTGTCTCATCTTTCTTGAGAATTATATCAGTAACCTGCAGAGGCGTATGACTATGCCTACGTTCCAGAAGACGCTGTAATTTAAGAATATGTAATGACTCAGTGCTTTAACTTTCATTGGATTTCACTGGAACTCAGAATTCAACATTTTATCCTATTTTCTTGGCCTGCAGCGGAGGCAAAACTACTGCTAGTCCTTTAGGGGAGGAGCAGCATGCATTATTGCCTGAATAAACGACCACTGTTTCACCCAGCACCGAAGTTTTGGGAGTGACAAAATCAAGTCACTGCTCCTTGTCTTCTCTTTGTGATCCTCTGAGATAGAGTCAATAAAGCCTGTTCACTGGGGATAAAGAATTCACTTTACCTACTTTGTTGAGCTTAAGACTTTTGTCAGTCATCTTTTTTTTATTCCTTTGGGAAGTTCCTGGGCAGGTCTCAAGAGTTCTCCCCACACTATAATTACTATATCCTTTTTGCAAAAGAGCAAAATGAGAGACAAAAACAGGGTCTGCTTAGAGGCATTACACAAATGATCGGTGGGGAAAATACAGAAATCAGGCATTACCCCTAATCCCTATGTTTATGATAAGCTTTAAAATTACAGGTTTTGTGACTGCACAGGGTAGACTCAAGAACTGTGGCATCAGATGACAGACTGGCTATCATTGGCTGGGAGATGCTAGGAAAATTTTGTTTTCATGGGCACCAAAGGACACAGAGTCATTCAAGTTTATGGTCTTAAAACACGTTATTTGCCACAGCAACTATATCTGCATTTGCAAATGTTTATGAAGCACACTCAGAAATAAACAATAGGAAAAAGAAAACAGTGATTATATAGTGCAAATAATTTTGCTGTAATATGACAGCCTAACAACTTAAGTGCTCAGTATTGTCATTACACTTTGTGAAATTTGTGTGCATTAGCAGTAAAGATTCAATAAAATGACTGTATAACTCATATTTTGCATCATGCTCTGATGCATATAAACTTTTTTAAAATTTGGTCTCTCGCTAATAATAAATGGAAATAAATGAATAGTGTGTGTAAAAATATCATTGCACATTTACATTGTGAAACAAAATGGTACTCCCTATGCAGATTTTCTTAATGGCATTTGTAGCATAAATATTTAGAAAAGTAAGGAAATATTTCTGCGCATGCCCTGGGTTAATAAAGGAGGATCATACCAGACTAAGCTGATGTCATCCTGCAACAGAATAACTGTGAGTTTTTTGTTTGTTTGTATCCTTGTGTTTGTTTGTTTTCATAAAAGAGAGATGCAATAAACAAAATCTATCTGGACTTCAGTTGTGATGCCAAATGGGAAATTATCAGTTAATGATAATTAACTGGAGAAGATGGAGAGAACTACAACACTAACAGTGGAATGGCTCAGAAAGGTACAAGTTACTATTGCAAGTCCCTACATATTCTTGGAATTGATCTTTGTGTTTTGATTAATAATTTCAATATGAAAAGTAGGAGCATTCAAAAGTATTTGTGGGTGAGTCACAACTGGGAAGCATCATCAGTTCAGAGGTGAATCAGGACATCGGACAGTCTTAGTGACTTTATAACTGGAAGCTGAAGAAATGGATTAGATCTAATAGTATCCAATGCACTGCCAAAGAGGTATACAAAATATTTGTTATGAACTTGAAACTCAGCTATTAGAAACATGAAAATAAGTGATACACCTGGGTAGATTATTTGATTATAAGTTCACCGATCTGCTTGTGAAAAGTAGCCATAAATGGAATCATAGAATCCTGAAGGTTAAATAGCCCTCTAAGATCCAGTCCAACCTCAACTCGCCCCCACCATGCCCACTAAGCATGTCCCTCACCGCCACATCTCCATGGTACTTCAACACCTCCAGGAACGGTGACTCCATCACTTCCCTGGGCAGCCTGTGCCAATACCTCACCACTCTTTCAGAAAAATTTTTTTTCCAAGTATCCAATTATTATTTTTTTTTTTTCCTAATATTCAACCAGTGAGAGAAACGAATGAACAAACTTTCTGCTTGAGGCCCTGGTGAACTTCCACCTTGGATGCTGTCATGCATGAAACAGGTATTCAAGTCATACAAAGCATAGGCAGTGCTGTGGAATTCACCAGGGAAAGAGCTGGGAGAGGATGAGGATCTTGGCTAGAAAATGGCTGCGAAGGGCTGTGATTGTTCTCTATGAATTTCTTTGTGGGGGTAGAAAAGGAGCAGTAGAGAAGAACAGGACACCAGGGAGGGAGAAGAGCTGTTTAAACTGAAGAACAATGTTGGCACAAGAATAAATGAGTATAAACTGGCCTTAATATGAAGTTCTAAAACAGCCTTTCAAAGAAGCCATGGTGGTAAATAAAACTAAAAGAATTTAAGATGAAACTTAATAAACTTATGAAAAGGGAGACAGAGCATGGTACCTAGTGACAGGAAGAGCTGGACTAGATCACCCAGGACACAACAATTCTTTCTTTATACAATTTTTTTTTGTATTGTCACACCATTAGAAATGCTATTAACCACACTTACTTGAATATAAAAACCACAATGCCAGAAATCAATGAGTTTGCTTTATTCATACAGTATGACCAGTTTATGTTCATCTAATGTAAAACATGTGGGACTTGGATGGAAGCTGCTGCAGCATACAGTCAGGCTGCTCAGGCTCTAGGAAGAGAGAGTGCTCTCACCGAGCCCGTGCCAGTGATTAGGACTCCTGACACAGTCAATTTGCAAGAAGAGGCTGCGGTCCTATATTATTATGCAGTCCTCATGCATAGGGGATTATAGTTTCATAGGACCACAGACTGCTATGGACACATTTATTCTTAAGCATCCTTTGGTAACCAGTTTCTGTATCTCTTCAGGTAATGAGTCATCCTGTAACAGATTGTTACAGTGACAAAAGCCAGGAGAGTGACAGAGAGGCTTTTTGCAGTCCCCTTTACAGAGCGCTGTTAAATTTCCCAGGAAAATACCCAATAACTCAGATTACCTAACACGTAGGACTTGAATAGCAGCCCTGCACTTCACTACCTGGGTGGCTCAGTGCTACTCATTTCCAGCATTTTCAGCCATAGAATCTCATCCAACTCTTTTATAAAATGCAATAGTTTCAGAGGACAAAGAATGGTAGCATTTGATTTAATGACTTTTGAAGTTGACATACATAACATAAAAATATTATTTAAGCAGACTTCCCAAAAGAAAACAAACATGCAATTAAAGGTTGAGGAAGACAGAGCAAGGAACTGAAGATTATTTCCAGATCAAGTTGAAAAGTAATTTACAACAAGTAATGCATTCAGGTATTTATTTTTTGTTTTGTTTTGTTTTTAGAAGACAAAGTCCTGTTTGTTTTCTTCTATTGAGGAGTATTTGTCAGTAACTTTCAAGTCTTTAAGCTTACCTCCCGACTGAGTTAGCCTGAAAAAACCTTTTCAACCTTTTCCATGTAATGTGAATAGTCATCATTAGCATTAAATTGCTCAGTCAAAAGGACAAGTAAGTTATAGGGTTCCTTTCTCTACAAGGAGAGAGCTTTATACTGAAAGAAAACCCTTCTGAGTTGCTGGGTACTGCCAGTCATGTGTGCTCTTTGAGCTTCAAAACCTATGTATAATTCTACCTTATGCTTTGGAAAACAAACTAATTATCTGTAGAGAACAAGGAAAACTTGCATTGCTGTATTTATATCACCCCTGTTGAGAGTCATGCAGATTACTCATATATTTAAATTTAGAAACACACTCGGATACTTTGCTGTATATTTTTTTCAGATCTGATCGAAGGGATCTCTCCAGAAAGAATACCATAACAAAGAATTTCCTCTTTATAGAGACTCTCATCAATTATATTTTATACTTCTACATTCTAAAAATTACAATATTTTAAAATTTAATTATATTCCCATTACACGCAACCTCCAATTATATTCATAACTTTATATTTTTGACCCATTATAAACTTCTACTGCTTCTCAAGCAATAAAGGATAGATTTAATTTATAGTGTGTAGACTATGACAACCAACATGTTAAAATTGTTATTTTCAGTGAGAAATGGTAGCAACCCTCATTTGCTCTTCCAAATAATAAGTTCCAGTATATTTTTATCTTCTAATATAGCAAATTTAGTATGTGTTCGTGACTGTAGAGGAAAATTTCATGAAGGGAAAAAGCACAAAAATTATCTTTAAAGTAATCAAAGAATATCCAGTCAAGGATTCGAAATCCATTTGCCGTACTCTGTTTATACATCCACTCAATCAAGTTATCTCTATCTCAATTAAATCATTAGAGTAAGTATAACAGAAAAAAAGGATCCCTCTTGAGCTCATTTTTTCAAACAGAATAATCCAATGAATTTAAGAATCCTGTTTTCTTCTTACCTTAAAAGTAACTTCTTGTAGAAATTCCCAACACTTACATGAACTGAAATGTAAAACTTGGACAAAGCAAACTTAACTTCATTTTATGTTTCCAGATAAATGATTTCTATATGTTAAAACACAACTGATTTTCAAATTTTTTGGCTTACACCGTAGTGTCAAAGTTGCCTGGGAAGGACATCCATTAGAGGTTCTTAAGGATATGCATAAAATAAACATAAGAACAGAAAGCAAATCCAATGGAGAGGATTATAGCTTTTGTGTGAGCCTGTCATATAGAGTCTATGGGATATATTTGTTTGTTTGTTTTTCCCATTGATTATCTGAAATTTCTAACAAAGATCAAGTCATAAAAGACTACAGTTCTATTTTGTCATGGTTTATAGGAAATGTATATTACCCTCTCTCTTCCTTATGCCACTGAGCACCGCTTTGGCCAAGGTGTACAGTGGTCCTGGAATAATTCTGGCTTTCTACATCACGCACTCACTCTCTCCTAACAACGGCAGCTGCAGTTGGATGGATCGTTGCCATCACAGTCAGATGGAGAGGAAAGATTTGGGTTGGTGCAGATAAGACCTGAGTCCAAAGAGGACACACAGATGTGGTTAGCAGAAGGCATGAGTGACTGGGACCCCAGAAATGAGCACCGACTGCTAGTGCAAGGGCTTTGCTGTAGCAGGCATCTGGGGCCCCAGGTCTGCCTGCTCCTTCCATAGGTGCTCAGAGGAGAAGAAATCTTCAGGGACACCGAAAGGCATCCAGTGACATTTTTTCAGTAGTTCATCCAGTCTTCAGAACAGCTGCACTGGAACATTTGCATGGACAGGCAAACAATTGCTATATATCACAATCTTTTCCTGAAATAAAATCAGGCCAGTCATCATAACACCGAGACACTTCAATCAGCTGCATTTAGGGTTTTCATGGGTGCACTGACCCTTGCTTTGACTAGCCATGGTTAAAACTTGGATAAAAGAGATACACCAAAAGACTGTTTTAGCTTTAAAATTAATGTTCCAGCTGACAAACTGCACAGGGACTTAACCTACTTTAGAACATATTTAATAGCATAATTTAGTATCTAAAAAGAAAAGCAAAATAACTAATGATGGACAAATTTAGAGGTCGAATCTAGTTCAGATAAACATTCAAGAGTTCAGATGCTTAACCAAACCTTATCTTGTCCATGAAAAGCCTCAGCCTAAGAGCTCTATCAAATATAAGCAAAGCACGGAAGATTGTGGAAACTTTTCCTTACAGAAGGAAAACTCTATTATCAGGAATCAGCACCTTATAGCAGCACTCACATGTTAGGCATTTAAGCATCAAAGCAAAAGCAAACCATTTTCAGAAAAGTGCTTCATGGAAACAGCAATATCTGGATGAAATCCAATACAGAGAAAAGAAAATAATATTAAAGGAAAAGATAATTCAAATGCAATTAGACTATCAACCAATAAAACTTAATCTGTGTTTGATAGATGAAACCTTCCAAGCTTAGAATGAATAAGGAAACCAGAGATCAGAGAACTCTGCCTTTTGAAGTCTTGTTGTCCAGATCCTGGGGACCATTATCTAACTGAGTACTTTAAAGACATAATGAATATTCTGTCACAAAATAAGAAAGCTTTATTACTGTAATGACCTGTAATTTGAGCAGCAAAGATGAATTCTAAGTAAATAACTACTTCCAAAAGGTAAATTCTACTAACTTAGTCTCTTTTAAAGAACATTTTCACTTGTTAGCCACTCATAATGGAAAGCATCACTCTCAGGGACTCTCCCATCCTCAATTCACCAGGTTTTAAATGGATTTTTAAGAAATCTATCAGCTGAGATGAGACCTGTGGCACTATTTCTCATGCATTTGCCATATCTACTACAGTACCCCAGAGGAAAGTAAAATTCAGACAAATGTTACAGGAAGCCAATGGTACTTCGGTGTCCTTTCATTTTTCTCTCCCTTTCTCATGTCACCACCTTGACTCCTCTTTGCTTAATCCTGTCCTTCACCTTTTTCTTCTGTCTCTCTCTCCCAAGCTTCTTTGGCAATTTAATTCAACTAACTGACAAATTTACTTGTTTCATCCTTGGAACCCAAATTCAAGTGAACAGAACATTTTTTTGAGCAAACCTTAAATTCTCAGTTCAGAAATGACTAATGCCTATCTTACACTGAGAGTAAAGTTCCAAAAATAAATGAAGCATCAGACTCTTTGTAATTTTGCCCTAACTTCAGTACTACCCTCGATCCATCATAACCAATGGTCTTCACATACCACTTTAAAACAATTAAATTACTATGGTATTTTCATTATTTCTCCATTAATCTGTAGTGTTCTCTCGTGGTTTTCATTCAGACACGTGAGCTAAAATACCTTCATGTGAATAAAGGAAGGAAGGAGCATTATCATGCTCTATCATACATCAGTAATTTTACACGGACAAGAAAGATAAATAAACATATATTTTCACAGCAGAAATTATCCAAAAAAGACCTTTTTTTTGAAGGGACAAAACTTCATTAGTTCTTGTGTAACATCACAATGGGACAGACTTTTATTTAAATGAACACATCCACATTCCAGAGGGAAGACTGCCAAAGAGTGACCTTGAGATCTGCTTAACTCTTGATCAACTTTCAGGCCCTTCCACCTAGGTTTGCCCAAAACAAACCCTACAAGTCACAGTGTTCCTCCATTCCAAATTTAGTATTTTATTATATATACCCACCAAGCTAATTTTAACTTGCTCAGATTTTTATTTTTCTATCAACAAAACGAAAGAGTGAATTCCATTTCACATGGCTGTTGGATGACCTTGCCTTGAACACCCCATGTGGAAGAAGTATGAATTGATACTGGGACAGATTCAGAAAAGGAAGGTGGACATCAAGAAAAAGAGCATCAGTCTTTCATAGGAGAGACAACCACAAAACTCGGCTGGCTTTGTCTAGCAAAACAAGCAGTTGAAGGAATACAATGGCTGTCTTTAAAACTATTTGAGATGGTAAATCTGAAATGGAAAAGAAATGCTGAAAATAAAGAGCTAGATAAACTTTGACAAGAGAATGCATTCCTACCACAAGTCCATTAAAGCTAAAATTTAGAATATTTCCAGCTTGAAAACATTGAAGTTTTGGAAAATTCTTCCAGCATGAGCAGAGGGGCAAGCGCATTACTACTGAATTTCATTAATTATGAAAGGAATTGAATGAAGTAGTTGTTTTCAAGAACTGGGGAATTGATTCAATGCTACTAAAAGTCTGTCTGAGGCAGATAATGCCATGTTACACTTTTCAATAATAGTAACGCAAGTGAATTCCTCCTGGGTGAATCCTGGGCACACTTAAGACAATGGCCAATGGAATTAATTAAATGGAGCCAAATATCCTTAGTGGTGAGGGGAGGTGCTCATCTGTCATAGTGTTCTCTTCAGCATCAATATTTAAAGCCAGCTAGTTGGAACCTTTTACTTAATTGAGAAACAATACAGCATTTAACCCCTCAGTATCACTCCACTCATAGCCTTTCAGAGGAACAATTGCAGCAGCTACGTGCTATGGGATGAGCATACTCTGCTGCAAACTTGCATGTGTCTACAACTTCTTACAAATTGCCCTTGTGCACTCACGAAGGAACATGCCCTTAATTAGGAAGCTCTCTCATACCTTACATAAGGCTATGCATCCCACCTACTGATGAAGGAAATAGGCTTTTTTATCATACAGACTCTATTACCAACAGAAGAGCCTGTGGTTAAAAAAGCAGTACAGGCTATAAAGGAACCCACCTTTTAAAGAGAGCAGGTGTAGAAAATATTTCGTGCCAGTAGAAGTTTTAAAGTTCTCCAACTACATGTGTTTTTGATAAGTTTGTCCTCAAATTGTTTATCTGGCACAACAGCAGGCAGCTGGTGGAACAAACAGGAGATCCTACCAGGCACATTTTTTTTTAAAACATTAATACACCTAATCTAGGAAAGAGTAAAGTGCTTCCATCCATTAAACTCATCTTTAAATATTAGGGATTAGAGGTCATAATTTAAATGAAATACATCCTCCAACCTGCAAGGTACAAACGCTGAAATGATTTCTCCATTGGGAAAAAGGTGAGTCTGGGCAGTAAGTAATCCTATCTAGAGCCTGATTTATGATGTCTCTAATTGAGCTTAATTTAGACTTTTATAACCTAAAAACCTCCTTATTTCTGTCATATTCCTCCCAAAGTACCAGGAGGATTGCATTTGGATTAGTTATAAATAGCAGTGAAACCTCAGAATACAGTGTCGTCTGAGAATCATTTTTCTGGCTTCAAACTTGCAATCAGGGTAGTCATTTCAATAATTACACCAAGAAGTACCAGAATTAGGTTCACAAGAGTGACATAAAGCTGTACTGTCTCTCCCTTCCCAAAGAGCAAAGCTCAGCCAGTCCCTCAATATCGAAGGAATTGATCTAGGTAGCAGAACATGGAAGGAGCCAAGCTGCTCAACTCCCAATACCTAAAATGCTGATGTGCTGATCATGATTTCTTCATGATCGCTATTTCTTTGTGATTTCCAAAATATAGCTTTCTTAAACACTGAGTCAGAACATGTAGCTCACTACAGCACACAACAGATCACAACTAATCATTACTACCCAGGCTCTACTTGCCCCTATATCAAATTCATCTTTTGTGCACTCATAAGGGTCTGTTTTGTTAAGAAAAAAATAAAAGGTGTCTCTCTCTTCTTTGGAACAAAGAAGAAATATGGATTTGCAACTCTTTTTTTTTCTTTGTTTAAACTTAAGTCCTTCAGCAGTGTTTTGAACAAACCTAAAGAGATTTTAAGACAGACATTTTGTATTATAACATTCCCACGGGTCATATGCATGATTGTCTTTACTAAAGCTCCTTTCAGTCCCAGTTGAATAAATATGCATTTTATTTCACTAATCTTGAAACAACAGGAATAAAGTTTACCCAGGTCTTTTATACCTCAGAGAACAAAACAAATACTACAAATCTTTAGAGAGAAAGGATATACAAAAGGGCTTGAGGTGAATGTTTCAAAGCAAATACTCTTTAAATGATGTGCAAATTATTTCAGCACTTGAACACGATTTATGAAAGGGGATTAGTCCACTGAAACACGAACCCGGTTTAAACTGTTGGGTTTCAAAGTCAAAGATGAGAAGTGTTTGCTCGAAAAGGCAGAAGAAACCAGATAGTAATCTACAGTGAGAAATTCCGACAGATTCTCTTCAACTAACTCAATCTTCCATTAGCTATCACTGTCATTCATACTTAACTGTGCCGGACAGTATAAAATACCTTCTTTTATGATATAATTCTCCATAAAAATGAAGTATGCAATAGTGATAATTAAGTAATAATGAGGTAATTAATAACTCAGCGTCTCGCTCTCTATTTACCAGCAGGCCCCATAAATGAGCACAAGGAATATGAAACAATTAACAATTATCCAAGCTCAAAGAGATAACTTTTACGGAGTTGTGTGTCACTGAGCAGACCAATGAGTCACAGGTCACATCTATAATAATATATCATATTCTATTGTAATATTCCCACATACTCTTCACATAATGGGTAAGAGCTACTCTTAAGTACTATAAAAATGATCACTTTTATGTAATTGTAAAGATTAATAAGTGAGCTAACTTCTCATGGTTCTATAATGACCCTGCTGTTCCAGTAGGTAAAGGAAAATTTAATGATCCTGCTCAGATATGATTAATATCTAACTTTTTCCTGACCAAAAATCTGGACTAGGTTCAATAAAAATGAATTAAGTGAACACGTACCGATTTCCCTGCCAAACGTTTATATGGAACTTGGTTATGCCCAATTTAAAAATATGCTTTTTCAACCCAAATAGTAATCTCTGGAAGGATTTTGGAAAGTGGAGTAGAAATAAAACAGAGAAATAAAGAAACATGAAATAGTAATTGATGGAAAAAGGATATTCAAATTTGGGAGAAGTTCATATTTATATGAAAACAAGTCACAGTCAATTGTAATTTGGGCTGTGAGACAATCTCCTATTTTCAGCAATAGTGACACAACCTGTTTCTGAATTTGGCATGCCTTGTTTCCAAAATACAAATATTATTGTGTTTTTGTTGCTGAATCAGTATTTTCCTAAGCCTTAAGAAAACCTTATGCCTATAGTAAATGCTGCAGCAAAGCCTGAGACTAAAAATAAGTGAAAAGATAAGTTTAGCCCTTCTAGTCCTTACAAACATCCCCACATCTTCTAAACCAGTGTGTTGCATTTTTTTCTGTGCTCTTTTTGTGATTCAGTACCTGGAGATGACAGCAGTCCTGTTGATGCAATAAAAATAAATGCCAAACATACATGCTGAAGAGTGACAAAATTAGCATTGCAGTAGAAGCTGCATATTTGCATACAGTTTGAGTGTTGCTTTCTATTTTAATTGCTGTTGGTAATGCAGAGCTAAAATACACTGCTATTTTATAATTGTTGGTTTTATTAAAAATAATAAAAGTGACCATACCTAATGCTACCACTGTAAATTAATAAGACTCCCTAAATGGCATCTATTTGGCTTTGAACTTCGTATCTAGCTAAAATGGGCTGGGAAGGGGAAAGAGGCACCACGCTGAGACAGAAAGGGTTAAAGCTTTGGAGACTTCTCTGTTTCTTTTCTCAAGTCCACTAAAAAAAAAAAAAAAAAAAAAAAAAAAAGGTTTTCTGTTGTTTTGCTTTTTGTGTTGTTTGTTTTATTGTGAGTTTTGTTGCTGTTATACTTTTCCCCTCACATTGTAGTCTTAGTTCTCCAACAAACTGCATTCAGAGATGATTCTGGATACACTAGCTGTTATTTAAGAATATTTATGTGATATGCTTCAAGTTTCAAAATTCAGCTTTTTGAAGCAAATGAAAGGAGTAAAGTAACTTTAGGCAATTTTAGAGCACACACAGCCCTCCGTTAAATAATAGGTACTGCATGCCTAACTTTAATCTTTTAAGAAATCAAAGCAGATTTCAGAGACCAAATGATTTTCTAGCATATACCTCTGACTGCAAAACAGAATTATGATCCAGAGGATATTATTATTTTTTTTTATTATGAAAAAGATGCAGGGAGGCATATTCTCTTGCAGTTGTTCCATGGGGAAGCACACAAGGACTGCAGCAGCACAGTGATGCCTTGCCCTTTGGGACTCAAAAGGCCCATGGCTCTCAGTTGAAAGTGCAAGAGGAATGTAGGTAAGCAAAATATCATTATTTGAGTTGGCCAGTGGCCAGGGTGGCTAACACCCCAATCCTAATGAAGAAGGGAAAAGAATCCCAAGCCTGCTGTTTAATATGCATGACATGTCGGCTCTGCTGTCAACTTTTCCTTCCACCCCCTGCTTTTGTCCGCTTTTTCCACCTGTTGCAACTTGTCCTTACCCAGGCTGAGAGCCCGCCAGGGCAGGAATTTTCCTACTTCAGTGTTGCATTGTGTCTGGCACAATGACGCCATGATCCCCGACTACTCCTATTGAGAGTCCAAAGACATCATGAATAATGCTGACACTGTGCAGCCCATCAAGACTTCCCTTTTCACAGATATATAAAATAGCATATATATATATATATTAAATCTTGACACTATAATTGTGGCTCCCCAAGCTAGAATTCAAATATGGAGAAGAGTTTTACAGGATCTGTCTCATGGTTGCATGACTAACCACCAGATTTTCAGTAAAGTGTTCTTGAAGATAAGAAAAATATGTGAGTAGAAACAATAAAAATAATGCAATTCAATCTTATCAATTCAGGCAGTTCCAGCTTTTATGTGGCAAACAAGGAGATCAAATTGCATTTATCTAATATCACAGATTTTTTAAATGTCTAAAATATTTAATTATTTTGCTTTGGCAACCCAAAGCTGAGGAACAGATTACTGTTCCCACTACATAAGGAAATAACTGACAACAATTAGTATTTATTCTTGTTGCTTTTGTAGTAAAAATAGAATTCCATCACTTTCAAGGAAACCTAAAATATTAATAAGAATGTGATGAACTGAGTAAATGTGACGCCATAAGGAAATGATGGAGAACAGGTTGGAAATATAGTGCTTTGGGAATGTATTGCATTATCAAGTTTTTGATTGTGCATTTTGACAAGAGCCGCCCTCAGATTGATACGGTAGCCAAAGGGCACTCTTCTTCCTGCAAAGCCGTTTGTTTCCGTCTGGAAAGGGGGGAGTGGAAGAGGATTGATCCCCTCTGAAAATCGATAGTGACTCAAGCCCAGGCTCGTCCACAAGAGGTCACTCCTGAGTGGCAAAATTCCCAGAAAATGGCCAAAATGTGAACCAGAAAGTGACCATGGAGAGAAAAAGCAGCATTAAGCATAATAGTATTGGTTTTACCACCTACAATTTGACTATTGTGGCAGCTCCTATAATCCATACACTCAGTAAGGTCTCTTGGTTTTCGTATACCTGCACGGTTTCTGGGAACCTTGCAATGCATAGACACATTCCCTACTTAACCCTGTGCCCTGTTATGTGTGATACAAAATTACCATGGCAGGCTACTCATCAGCAAACCTAATTACAATTGGTACTAATTAAGAGGGGTTTTGGCTGCCTAAGAAAAACCTAGAGTCTGAATGATACAAAATTACTTGGAAATTATGAGATCTACCTCTAATTTTAAAAGCTGACCAGGAAAAGACTTGTTCACATGGAAAGGAGCAGTGGAGCAAGGTGGATTTCTTGAACCAAATGCACACATTTTCTAATGGTGGAGATTGCTAGGTGAAAAACATGCTTTTCTGACCAACCATTCTCTGCGTAAATTAAACCAGTGGAATAGTTGGTAGCATCAAATAAATAGCAGTCTCTTTCCATGTATTTAAGAGTGGGATCACAGATTTACATATTTTGGTAACAGTCCCCAAGGCCATCCTCGGTTATTTCTCAGCTCAAGAAAGCTTCAATTAAAATACGAGTTGAATCCACACTGGATGAGAAGCCACTGAAAAGCTGCATGACCAAGAGGACAGACATTGTGTGAACTTTGGAAATTGAGTCTGGCAGTTTAAGCCTAATTTTCAATGAAATTGGTGTCTACAAGTCAAAAAGCGTAACTGAGAATTACCATTTGTCCTTGTAGTGTGAGCAGAAGCAATTAGGATTATACATAAAACCCAAATTCCGTCTACTTGGTCTCTAGGAACAGTCTCCCCAGTTTTAAATTAAAGAGTAAATTCATTTGAATACTTTGAGAGGAATATACCTGTCCTTTATATACTTGTACTGCTAAAAAGACCAACAGTACTTATTCTAAAACTGGACTTTTTTTTTTTTTTGCAGCCCTTAAAATGCGGAGAAGGAAAATACAAATGAGTGAACCATCTGAATATTTCATTAAAGATTATTGGGTGTCGGAGTAGTCTTCTAACAGGCATCAGTTGCTTGTTTTCCATGTAAAACTGGAGGGGTTTTAAGCCATCTTTAAAAAATTTCCTTTGTTTGGATCCGACATTGGCAGCAGTCAATAATATGAGAGTACTATAAAATTACAGAATCGTTAAACTTTGCAAGAACTTTATAAACACACTTGCAGATATTGCACATATCTTCTCTGTGCTCTGCAGTCAAACTGGACAATGAAACGACCACCTGTTAACTGCTAACAATGTGTCATTACCAGTTCTCATGCCTTTTTAAAGCAATTTTGGCTCTAGTTGCCGATAATTCTGGCTACGATACTTGTGTGAACATTAAGGGCACAGAAAGCCAAAGGCAGAAAACTGACAATACAGTTTGTGCTTAGACTACTAATAAGTAAGTGAATAATATGATTTTTCTAATTCCACATAATTACTAGATCTCAAGGGGCCAAAAAAGTTCTGAATACATATTTTAGAAGCAATCCAAGCTGCAGTATTTAGATACTAGCTTTGATTCACAGCAGATATTTTCACGATTTTTAATAGTTTAAATAGCCTTGAACAAAACGAAGGTTACTCACAATTCTCTAAGGTTTGAAAAGAAATGTAGAATAAGTCTATGACACTGCTCGCGTTCACTTTTTCTGTTTTGTTTGACAAATTATCAGTTAAAGATATGTGAGAAGTCAAAATAAATAAGTGAAATTTTCCCGAGTGATGAGACCATTTATGGGTGTTTTGCCATTAGCTGCAATGAGAGCAGAATCAGGCCCTCTAAACTTACCGCGCTCTCCGTCTCGTTTTTTCTTCTTCTGAGAAATGCAATGTGATACACACAGCACAAAGGCATTGGGACAATTTTTTTACAAATACACCCAGGCTACTTCATATTTTATAACAGAAAGAAAAATCTTTAAAAATATATTAAAAAAATATATTTCAAAAAATCTCTGAGAGGATAAGAAAACAACAACAAAAAGCTTTGGTCTGCAAAAAGAGACTATTTAATGAATCTCAGTATTTGTGTTTGTGTGAGCGCATGCATGTGTGCATATATTTATGAATATGTGGATAATTATCATTAAAAATAGCGATGTCGGGTCTTTTCATTGTAACTCTTTTCCCAACATCTCAGGCTTTGATCCTGCGCTGAAATGCGTGCAGGCAAATTCCTGCACAGACCGTCAGCACCTATAGGTATCTCGGAGCAGCACGCGGGGCTAAAGCTGTCACGGTGCTTACATTAGCAGCACCATGCGACTCCTGCCAAACAAAGAAGGAAAACAAAGATTCGGGAGAGGGGGTGACATTTTAAAAAGCTCAGTGGGCGATTTGGGGTCACCCCCAGCTCCTGCTGCCCCCAGTACCACAAACATCTCAAAACGAGCTGGAAGAGGAAAGTCTCAGTGGGCTGAAGCCCACCCCTACCGGCTTCAGATCACTTTCTTTTGTAATTATACCAACAAAAATCCACCTTGATCCCTGAAATTTACTTTCCATACAATTACAGAACCATCCCTGAACGTCGGCTATAGAGGATATGCCAGGTCTTTCAGCAATACAGTGTATAAATATATAACAGACAAAATTACTCTAGCAATTTGAGGTATTTTACTAAAATGGAAACAAAGCAACTGCAATAGACCATTAGCATAGGACTCATGTTGCTTATTTTTAAAAATAAATGGCTTGAATAAATGTCTTTTCTCCTAAACAAATTTATTTCGTTTAGGAGGGAATGTCACCCTTTAAAAATGTGGAGCTAGTAACTGTCTTTACTTAAATGCAAGTTATGTATATCAGCCCAGAACACATTCAGCTTTACAATTCTCAGTGATCTTCCTTACATTCTGTATGTAATAAAAATTATCTTACCCTTTAATGGCGTACTTATTTTACAAAGGGGAAACACAAGGAAAAAAAGAAAAAAAAAACAGAAAGGAAAAAAATCTTACTTAAAGATTTTCTGTGTTCAGGCTTTGATTCTTTGGATTCAGTGTCTAAGCTATTCAGTAATTCAGTGCTGGAGGATCTTCTGAGTTTGAACTCCAAATTTCTCGATGTACAACTCCGTTCTTTTGGCTGGGGAAAGAAAATGTATATTTATATCTATGCGTGCTTCTAATAAAATTATTATTTGTATGAATGCAGCAGGAGATTGCAGAATGCCAGCACAGAATAAGGAGCTAATAGACACAGCAAGTGATGCAGTGAGTATATTATTTAAGGGAAGTGTAATGCAAAATTTTTCATATGGCAAAGCTTTTATGCCGCGACGGACTGATCTTAATTTCTGAGATAAATTCCCATTTAAGTAAGGAAAACAAAAGGCCTGCTTCCTTAGGCCTTAGAGACCAAAATGATTTCCACATTGTAGGCTATTTCCAAATTATTGCAGAGAGGAAGGTTGTTAAAGTAGCCTTTCTGTTTTAGATATTCACAGTAAATGTTCTTTCAAACACAATTGTTTCAAACATCTGTACAGATTTGAGTTAAACTCTGCTGGTATAAGCTTAGGTAAGAGCAGGGCTCTTTTTCTGCTACTCTAATGGTTTGGGATAAGTAGTGGTTCCAATTTTTGTCACTATCAGGAATAAGAGAAAAAGAAGGAAGACACTTTTTTTTGGCTAATTTCACATCTTCTCCCTTTATGCATGGTCATGTGAGATCTGCTATCTTGATGGCTGGGAAAGTTTTAAAACTAGAACAAATGTAATGGGTGAAACTGGTCTAGTGGTTGGCGACCCTGCACATAGCAGGGGGGATGAAACTAGATGATCATTATGGTCCTTTTCAACCCAGGCCATTCTATGATTCTATGAAACCTCCAGTGAGTGCTATTGGTGGCATCCTGTCCTGTGCATGCAGCAATGGGACAAGCCCTGCCCTCCAGTTCCGCCACTTTGCTATTTGTTGCTGTGGCTCACGGTGTGCTCTGAGCTGCCAAAGCCATTATTTTACCTCTTTGCAGAGCGGCACTGAAACAATAGTTGAGTCTATTAGATGCTTAGCTGAGTAGCACACACAAAAAAATGAAAGTGCTCTGAGTCTCTACGGTAAACTCCACCCCAAAATCTTCTGTGGGATATCAATATCCTCGCATAGCCAATGAAACTCTTACTATGAAGACATACATCATCAGATCAAACTTTTCTTGGCTGATTATAGCCTCAGGGTAATAGAATGTTTGCAGCTCTTTAAGGAAACAGTAGCCCTGCTCAGGTTAACCCTTTCCAAGAGACTGACTGTGCCCTCTCTGCCAATTCCACTTCAGAAAAAAGCTTTGAAAAATGCAAGAAATTGGGTTAATTTTCTCTTGCCACATTCTGCATTGAACAAGGGAAGTCAATGCCCCCTAATAAAAATACGTTCTTGGAGCAGGCAGAGAAGGCCATCATTTGGAATTTGTATTGAGAGTGGCAAAAAGAGAAAGAAAAAGCTACAGCTGAATCTGGTTTGGTAATTAAAAACTGTTTTAATAAAATGCAGCCCTGCTTACTTCTCGTAGAAAAACCCCCAGCTTTCCTAGGAGAATAACAGCAATCAGTTACAAAGGAATATTATTTGCTAGTGTTATTCTTGTGAATAAGTAATACAAAAATTCATAAAAGGATCAAATGTAGTAATAGTTCTATTGAAGATTATATACTGTAGGCTGCATAAACAGAAAATGCAAAAAATTCATTAGTTATTAAGTGCTTGTGTGCTTTTACAACCCTCAGCAAACCAATGTCCTTGTTATTTCAGAGAAATAAATGTAGCGTTGCATTTCAAGGCAAGATTCAAATGACATTTTAGTTCAACAACCTTGTTTATCTGGCATTTTTCAGAAGATTTGCATATTTTTGTACCCTTCAGATAAAGGAATGTCTAGCTAGTTGCTAGCTGCCTAAAACCTGCAGAGATGCCTAAGCAAATGAAGTTGAAATTGCTACATCTTAATTAATAAAGGTAACAGCCAAAACAAATACATACCAATCTGTCAATTGCATTTTTGATAGCATGGAACCAATCCAATATGAGAAAGTCGATATCCGACTGGAGGAGGAACTCGTTTCCTGACATTGTCGTGATCTGGGGGAGGGCATGGATGGTGACAGGTAAGTAAAGTGCACAGGACAGATCATTTTCTGCCATTGTCTCTGCTACACACCCAAATGCTTCCCTTTGTATCGATAATTATCTCCCAGAGTTACCGAGGAGTTTTGAACCTCTGTCTGAAAGCTGTTTAGGATATGTCACAACAAACGAGATATTGTCTCAGCATTGCAACCACCATACACAAATAGTGCAAAAATAATGATAATGTGACAAAAAGTTAAGAAAAGCCAGGGAACTCAACACGACAGACAGCTCAGATGTAAATCAAAGCATCCTGAAAAGAAATGAATTCAATGTGAGAATTAATTCCTGTTATTTTCACTTTGCATTTCAATGCTGGTTTTATTTTTATATCTGATTCGTCTATCCTTGATTTTACACATTTCCTATATACCTGTGATCCCAGAGTCCATTTCCAAGCATTTTGGTAAAATTAATAGTCACCTTTTTTCACATAAAGAAAATTGCTATCAAAGATGGCTGTGGCAAAGTAATTAGGAGCCCACTTATCAGAGGAAAAATCCTCAGTTTGTCTAAATAGAAGTGTATTTACATTTTTGACCCCCACACTGGGAATATTTATCAAAAGAATATTCTCTCCCCTGATAACGCTGTTTCACTGCCTAACAATATTTGGTGGAAATATGCATGCACATTCTGCTGGTCTGAACTTCTGAAAACCGCCTTGAAAATAATGATCTATCACTGTCACACATATATATATATTTTTAAACGAGTTTTTGCAAAAATAGATCTCTAGGTTATTCTATAAAACAAGTTAAAAGGACCATTATACAGATAGCAAAACTGAGGCAGGGAGCTGCAGCATGGCACACATGGCTGTGCATGCAGAGCATAGCAGCTCTGCCTACTTGCAGGTCGGGTAGCATCTCCACCGTGGTCTGCATGATGCAGGAAGGATCTCACCCTTTGCATGCTCCAAACAAGCTCAGCACCCACCAGCAATGAAGCCAAAGCTTCATTATTATTATTATTATTATTGTTACGAAGAGATGCCTGTGGAAAACTAGGTAGCGTCCAAACTGCACACTCAGGTTGCAGTGGTTTGTGACGCAGTCTTAGTCCGTACAACAGCTGCTCATTGGGGTGTTATTTCTCACATCCAAAACCTGTTTGGCTTTTTCTCAGGGAATGGCTGAACACAGAGGTTTCCCTCTGAACAGAGTGTGAGGAAAAGCAGAGCAGAGCTGCTAAGACCTGGCGCAGCCTATTAAATCTGATGACCTGAAGTGCTACTGTTTCACTCCATCTGCCCATGTCAAGTGTCTTTCCTAAAGCATAAAGTAACAAACCAGCTCAGATGTGCCCCACATCTTTCTTAAAACTCAAATACTACCAGGGGAAAATAAAAAAAAAAAAAAAAAAAAAAAAACCAAACCAGCTTGTTTTATTAATTGTTCTATAACCCTCCCGTTATTGAGGAAATGCCTGTAAGGAATGTTTCCAAAGTCATCAGCATTAAGGAAAATCCCATCAGCGCGACTCCAGTGGAGACATCCTGTGAGAGTGCTGCGGAGAATGTGGGAATGGGCTTCCAGCGCGGGTTGGGAGCCTGCTGCCTGCCTGCAGATGTTCCCAGCCCCACGCCGGCCCTTCAGGAGCAGACCTCCAGCCTTTCTATTGTTCACCGCGCGCCGGGAGAGCTAGTGGCTGGGGACATTGGAATCCCGTTATTAGTCCTCCGCCGCGGTGCTAACCGCTGCTCATGCACTATCCATTCTCTTTATCCCAACAAAAGAAAAAAAAAAAGCCCAAATTCAATTGAAGGTAAGCAGTTACAAGAGATGGCCTCCAGGTCTGTGCCCAGTTCACGCTGCAAGTTTTGGGATCAAAATGCATTACATTTTATCACTATTAATGTATACATGCAGATATGGATTAGACTAAACACAGGCAACAATTCAATCCGATGCCTCTCTCCCAGTATAAACAAATCATTATTAAAATTATAAAATGGAATAACCGTTTCAAAGTAAGAGCAACATATATAATTAGATTTACTGTATTTTGAAGGCTTAAAAGGGACAAAACGTAGCTCAGTCTCCCGTTCAGTAAATTCAGGCTGGATGAAAAGTATTCAGCACTGCATAAACATTTGTACTGTATGATATGCAAAAGAGATACTCCATTGCTAACAAGACCAAAGTAAACTACATGTTGAAAGTTTCTTTGTCTGAATGTGTTATTCTGATAATCATATATTATCAATGTTTTAGGAGCAAATCTGTAAAAATAGATCATAGTATTGAGGGAAGAGAATTCATTTAAAATATACTTTCTGTAAGATATAGTTCAAGTCCTTTTCTTTCTTTCCTCAGACTAATCTTCAGAGCAACTAGACAGTTTCAAGAAGACTGCTACTGCTCTCTACAGTTTAAATGCATCCACTCCTTAATTACAGTCAGTAATTGACTTTGTTCTGCTCCATTCCAGTCATTCACAGGAAAGCAGTTCCAAAGGCTTTGGCTGGTAAATCCCATTTAACGTGCAGGTTTCCTATCCCACTTTTATATATTACCTCCTTAGGATTTCTGATAAATGGTTCTTGGAAGGGATTGCTAAACCATATTTGCACTTTGAACAATCGAATTTTCAACACCCTTGGGAAAAGACATCAGTAAAGAATGCTAGCTTTGAATAAACCTTGTGATTGAACAATTTATGATCACAGCCCTAAACGATGTATAACTAACAACAAGCATAAATTGCTCCTTATTAAGGCATGCTAACACACCGTCCTTGTATTAGGCACTGCTGAAGTAAACAGGGACTGGAGACAAAATGAAAGACAAATCTTAAAAAAAAGAAGGGAAAAAAAATAAAAAAGGAAAAAGTGTTCTAGATAAATGCCAGCCTCCATTGTGTCAGGTGCTTTAATTTTTTTAATATTTCCTGAAATCCTTCTCCATCATTTTTGCAAAGGCTCGAGTCTGGAATTAGCAAGGCCTTACCGGGCAGAATTGTGAGGCTGCTGTCAGTAATAAATACCACAGGGAATGACAACCTGCATCAGCCTTCTCGTTTTCCAACAGTGTGCCCTTCAGGTTGCTTATAGTGGAGCCAGGACTCCCAAAGTCCTTTCTTGCTATAGTACTTTGGAAAAATCCCTTCTCAGGCTGAGTTCTTCATCCAGAACAGTTTTACAACTGCAGTCCTACTGTTCAGCACTGATGATCTGAATACATTGGCTCATTGCAGGTAAATGTGTGTTAAATTCGGTGTGCTGCTGGGCTGCCAACGAAGTGTGGAAAGTAGAGGGCAGGTGTGAAACACTTTTTTGTAATATTCTGTTGTTAGTTCATTATAGATTTCTCTTGTTATCATAGACAGTTGCAAAGGGAAGGATACGTCAGCATAAAGCTCTGCTAAACCTGTATTCAACAAGATCCTATGTTATTAAACAAAAAGATACCTATATAGCACCAATACTGTATTTTAATAATGCCATTACCATTAAATTACATAAATGCCCTGTATCTCATCTGGGACCAGTATTTCCTAAAAATCCCACAAATCCTATGCTTTTCTGAAGCTAGATCATGTTCTGAGACATGCAATATGCCACGCATGGTTGTGTTTCTCCAGGACTTCCAAACCTTTACAGCTCACTCAGTTCACCTTTTAAAACGTCTCAGAGGTTCACCCCTTTCATGATATACCCACACCAAAAGAACACAGGAGATCAAAGACATAAAAATGCCATAGAATAAGCCCAGGAGTTTTCGTCCGCAGCCTTCCTACAAATGTTGGGCCAGGGACTATTGCACTGTTGTGAAAAAAATATATCCTTCATGGCATATCCCTTTGGTTCTTTACCAGTATACATTTCTTTTAGCTGCAGAATAGGGATGGAGGCAATTTTAGCAGTCCTACTGATAGGCACTCTATGGAGATATGGAAAAGGGAGAAAAAATCACACAGCAAAACAAAAATACAAAACTGTATTATTGATTCACTCACTTCAAAGTGTGCTTATGCATCTCTGGTGACTACAACTATTATTTGCAGTGATGAACTATTTTCAGACAATGCCGAGCACAAACTTTAATTCAGGAAGTGGAGAACTCTTTGGGGAAGAAGAAATACAGCAAAAACACTTCAGAGTCTCTCTCCTGCAGTGAATGAGCATGGAGCGAGTGGCTTGGAAAGTGTGTGTTTCACGTATGGTTCATGTGCGGCCACTAAGAACCCATCTCCCCATTTCTTATTGCAGCCAAATACCAAAAAAAAACATAGTTTACTTCCTTCTGAATGCTGGACAACCTAAAAAAAATCCTGGACTATTGTGATAGTAGCTCCTTGTATAAGCTGTCCCATTAGTCCAGTGTTGGATTATTGGACGCTTCTAGACCATGGAAACCCTACACTGATGCTAAATCCAGTGCAAAAGCCAGTGCAGAAAACCTAAATTTTGATGTCACCTGGGACTCCCACAGCCTGTGGTGAACACTAAGTGATTTAAACTCAGATTGACAGATACCTCAGCGTGCAGAAACTCAATAAAATGTGTTCCTCTTGTTGCACTGTGCATTGGGATTGCTGCTCTTGATATATGTAGGAAAAAAGGAAATGTGAGTCGCTGGAGCATTTCTAGCTCAAAAGCTAACACTCTTCCCCCTTCCCACTGCTTCCTTCATCTCACCTTGCTTCATATAAGCTTTTTTCTGATCATGTTAACCATCTTGATTCCCTTAAAGAAGAGGAATCTAGGCTTTGCCTCTACTTTTTTGAGATATTTTTTTCAGGATGGGATCTAGCCATCCTACCCACATAACACAGGACGTGTCACTCTCCATCTTCATGGCAGCCATCAGGGTAGGGAAAAACAACAAAAAAAAAGGGGGGGGAGGGAGGGAAAAAAAAGAAACAAACTGGGAATTTTCTCTCTCAAAATGTTCTTGAAAAAATAAGAAAGGCATATCATTAGAATATAATATAGCTTGAGAATAAATACATAAAAGATAGAAACTTGTGTCCACACCCACAGCAGAAGTGGAATTAATTAAAGTTGGGAGACACTATGCTCCTTGGTGGTTTAATTATCCATATTTGAATTAAACAGGGACAGAGATATGTAAGTTTTTAAAAACATGTCAAAAGTCGAACTGCATTTCTGAAAGTTGATCTCAAATTCTTTCTTACAGATAATCCAGTCTCTTGGCCGTGTTTATGCTGAATGAGTGAGCAGCAGAGGATAAATAAAATATCTGTCTATGCTGTACTGTAGTGAGCTGAGACTCTAATATTCAAGAAATGCAAATAGAAGAAAACAAAAGGATCAGTATGCGGTTGCATGATATCCATGCTGCTTCATATATCCATTATACGACTCAGGCTTTTCAGTGGAGGTAGCCATGGTTATCCTGATAGTTAAATTACTTAAAGGACTCTAAGATGTTTATGACTACCAAAGAAATTTCATTATCAAGCAGATTGTCTGTCTCATATTACAGTCTGGCTTTACCAAGCCAGCAGTCCTTTGCATGTCGAGCAAAGTTAACACTGAAGTGAGGGAGATATATCAGCTTGGAAGAAGAGGTCTTCAACCAATGTTTCAAAAAAAAAAAAATGATATTTGCTAAAACATTTTGTGAGAAACTATCTGCCTTGTGTTCCCAATGTTGCTAGATGTTAAGTAAATATATGCTGATTGCAAAAAAAAAGTTGCTTTGGCAACTCTCTTATTAAAATGCATTTGTAACCCCCATCTGTCATGAAAGTTTTGAAAAGTTTGTTTACTTTGGATAGCCGCCTTATCCAGGGTTACCCCAGCATACAATGATAGCAGTCTTCAGAAGTTGTGTGAGGAACAAGCCACTGGGGATCCATTTTTGTTTTAATTGGCACACACAAACACTTTTCTGGTCTGTCAAAAAGATCAAGCTAATATGCATGGCGGGTGTTATATTCTCAGCTTTTGGGAGTAGTAAAGCTCCCTTTATTTAAGTAATTTAAATGATAGACTGCAAAAACTTTGCAAGTCAGAAAAATGTTTTATACTTTCTTTGGGAATATTTGTTTTAAGCAACAGAAAATGTTCTACATATCTAAAGATGTTGAACCTTATGTTATAATTACCCTGTTTCTTCTGACTCTGTAAAAATTACTGTGAAAACCGAGTATTGCAAAGAGGCAACAAACAGATCCTGTGTTTTCACAACTTCCACAATATTAGCAATTGTAAGACCAATTGCTGCCAGATGTTTACAGGATATGTCTTCAATTGTGTAGCCTTGTGGCAACACCGATTCGCACATCCATGTTCTGGAAACCTTTGTGGGGTCATAATACCAAAGCAACCTGCTTATATGAATAACTTGCTTTTTAATGAAATCTAATGTTTTGGGTATTTACATCAATGGCTTTGAAGTGGATTAAACAGTCTGAATTCCAGGGATAAATTTCCACAAAATAACAGGATTTTTCTTTAAATGAAACTGTATTGCACCAGTGATAAACAAATATATATATTTTCCAGTAAATTTCTAGGATTGAGTTCTTCCAAATATTATTGCAGTAAAACAATGAACTTTGGGACTGTTAAGAAGAAAAACATATTCAAGCTTGATGCTTCTCTTCTGCTATGCAATGAGCTCATAGTATATGTAAGTTTTTACTGAATTGCATTAATATTAGCGAAGAGAGAATTGGATCTTCTCTCTGCATTGTGAGGAAGATCTCCCTTCGTCTCTGCCTGTGAAAAATTTCAGAAGCAGGAGAACTAATCTATATCATTTGTAAGGAAGACACTGAACAAAAAGGATGTCATGATTAAAACAGATTAGGTCCCAACAGACCAGAATTCCTTGTTGGGTTTCAAGAGATGACACTGGAGAGCGCAGAGAACATCCCTGGAGGAGGAAATGACCAATGATCTGCTGGGGGTGCGGGCTCACTTCCACTAATTTCAAGGAATGGGTGACCATTCTCCCTTTTTCACACACTGGTCCACGTCTATTTCTTCCTTCCTTCACAGATGTGTGAAAGAGAACACAGGCTGTTTGATGGAAGAGAAAGGAACGCTCCTGCCAGGCATTAAGACAAAGCAAGGAGATGTGGAACTCACCACAGATATGGGAAGTGAGAAAGATGTACCCCAAACCTGGTTATAGCCAAAAAGCAGGAGAGAATAATTAAGACACAACTCATGTCTGTGCGTAGTGAGAAGTAGGGGAATAGACAATTGCGTATTTTGTCCACAGACGAAGACTTAAGGCACTGTATGAATACCTACTGCAAGCTACTTTTCTCCTTGGGGTAATATTTTACTGTTATTGCTTTTACAATCTGAAGCCATATATTACACAGCCGCATACAGAGATATTGGCAATGGTTTCTTAGAGAAGTCCCTGTCTTTCTTAGTTTTACCAGCTGGACAAGACCTTGTGATAAATGGTCCTCCTGTCCAATTTTATATGCACGTTATAACACTTCATGATATATGTGAGCAAAACTCAACATGATAAGTCCTCCTAACAAACAAAACAAAACAAAACAAAAAAATCAAAGGGAGAATGAATGCTCTAGTTCCAGTACAAGCAAAGATATATATTTAAAATATATATGTGCTATGTGTAAAGATTTCATTTTGTTGACTCTTATTTTAGCAAGGAATTTATTCATCAGTAGCAGAGCATTTTACAGCTACATTATTTGCAGGCAGAAGCCAGTACTGGCTTTGAGGATTTCATTTACTGACACATGTCTCCTATTAATAAGTGCTGAGATTGCACAATAAGAAAAAAAGAGATGCTGTTATAAGTATCTTTATACTTACAGTAATGTATTTGGCTGTGATTATAAGTGTTTATAAAACATTCAAGAATCGTTCCTTGTCTACTTACACTAATGAGAACACCTGTTAACTTCAGAGCTGCACAGACTTATTTGCATTGAATTCAGGTTTTTGCACACTGTACATCACTTTTTGAAACAATTAGATGTTTACAGAGAAATATAGCTAAAAGAAGAACAGCAGCTTGAATGCCCTCCAGCCCAAGTCAGTGCTAATCCTGGTTTGAGTGAAAAGCAGAAATCTGCTGAATTATAATACTGACACAAATTCAGTTAGCAGTGAGCAAAGGTGTACCTGCAAATCCTCTGATAGCAGATGTTACTTGTGGGGATTGATACCTGCTGTTGAATAAAGCATCTCTTGGAGATGAAACAGCACTACTGAATAGGATTTTTCCTTGTTCTGTTTATCATTTCCTTTCCATTTATTATTATTATTTTTTCTTTCTTACTCAGAGCCTTTTCATGTACGGAGCGTGCAGAACACGGTCATTTCTCAAAATAGCTGTTTATTTTATTAACTTTCCAAAAGCCAGTACAACAACTCAAGAATCCTCCTACTGCTAGACATCCAAAACACCATCTCTGTCACAGAGGGCTTTATGGCCTGGAGCAAAGAGGCAGGAGGTCCTTTTCTATGAAAACAGGTCTACTGAACGGTAGGTGTAATATCCTGCTGCTACACAACCATGCCAGCTACTGTTTAAAAACAATGTAAAACATCAAAGTTCATCCATGATCTGAACATACACTTTGCCAGATGTGTCAAGCTCCTGAGTGTTGCAGGCAGGAAAATATAATGGTTATCATCCTTCCTTGCATGCAGGGAGACAACAATGCATAACATCTTCTTTCCATCTTTGTACATAAATATTAGGGAAAGCTAAGCTTCAAATAGGCTATTATATTCATTTAAGAAGAATTACAGCAACTGAAAAGATTTCCATCACAANAAAAAATTAGTGTTTCAATAGAAATGTATGGACAAGATTCATAAATATATCCAACAACAAATATTTTCCATACATTGTAGCTATCTAGCTAAGATGATTCATGGTCTTAATAGAAAACTTTCACAGGCAATAATATCCATGCAGTACTTAGCCATGTACCGAGGAATATGGAGACTTCAAGTCCAGGCTATAGACTTTGAATATATCTTAGAGCTTTTGGTTTTGTTGGTCATGTCACTTTATATAATAAGTACCACAGCATAGATAGTATGGAGATCCTGTTTCATTTAAAGAATAATATCTTCTAATTTCAGTAATTAGAAACTCTTGTAATCCATAAAATTAACATTGCATATCTCCACATTCTCATGATAGCTTCCAACAAGTTTTCCACTGTTAGACGATTCTGGATCTTTTTCTTTAGTTATACTGGAACTGCACTGGCAGCACTGAAAATACATTGGCCTTTAAAATTATATGCTGCTTTAAGTAGTAGAGTAGTAATGAAAAAAGGTTAATCAAAATGTTATTTAAAAATATCACATAACCAAAATACCAAATTATCTTTTCACAATAGGTGTCTAAGGGGTTTTTCTAGGAAAAGAGGATATAGCTCAGAACTCGGTGAGTTTTGTACACTAGCTGAATTTATTTATTTAGTAACTGAGTGAAAAACTACTGAATTATTTGCCTATGTAGTTCACGAACACGCCAACCTATACTGATCAATTTTATAATGCATTGTTTTTTTTAATAAATACATGTGGAATTAGAAAAAAAGCAATAAGAGATACATACTGTCTAAGTTGTTGAGTTACTGGCACGCACCAGGATATGTCAAATGCCAAACACTGCAAGGCCTATATATTATTTTTAAAATGTCTGATTTTTCCAAGTATCTGAAATTTCTGACTAACGTAGCCTTTTCTCAAGTGTTAGATCATGATGTACACTTTGACATCTGTCAGTCAAACTTCTGGCTAACACACTGGACAATCTGGAGGGACGCACCAGAATGTGATGTGTCATGCAGAAAAATTGAAAAACTCTATTTTTTCCAAAATAAAAATCACAGCTTTTCATTTTAAATAGAGAGAATGATTGCAAAATATTTGGCCATCTAGACTGTAAAGATTGAGGTTGGATAATCAATAACGTTTGTCGTTGAATTACCCACTGATAACAAGTAATTTCCTGCTATTCGTGAGGGGAGTTGGGAAGCAGTTTTTGGGGAATTTGGCAGACTCTCTCCCTCTTTTCTAAATATGCTGTGTCTAAAAGCCTGGTATGCTTCTCTATCACAAGCTTTGGGATGATGCAGTATAGCCAAATGGAGGTTTGGGGTGACAGCTCTTTCAGGAACTTAGGAATCTAAATATAAAGAGAGGCTAAAAATATACCAAATTACCAGGCAGATAAATGGCTGAGTATTTGGGTTTTGAGTCCTCCATAATCATAATACCATATTTATCTGGAGTCTTGCAACACCGTGACTGTTGCTCAGCTTCTTGTCACTAATAAATGTACAGTACACGTGACAGGGAAATAAACAGAGTGTTTTAAAACACATTCCAGCCTTCTTGTCCAAAGATGTCATCGTTGCATATTAATTCAAGCCCTGTGCATGTGCCAGGAGATTCCTGCTTATCTAGCACATGAACTGGAGATACAGAAGTGCTATGACCAGAGTACCTCCACACAGGCCCTGATCCCCATGGGCTCTGCCCTTCCCAAAACCTTATTATAGGCACCAGATGCACTATCAGTCTCATCGAAGCAAGTGGCACATGGCAACTAGAAAGTAACATCCAGCCAGTAAGATATATTTTAAACTGCCAGGTAAAATGGAAAATCTGAAGCAAAATGGAATTTCAGATTTTAGCTTGTGAAAGAGTTAGGATCTTTTTTATTTTTATTTTTATTATTTTTATTTTTTTTTAATTTTATTTATTTTACAGTCCTGCCTATGACTCACGCCACTCCCCAGCCACTAAAACAATTCAGAACGTTGAGATTCATAAACGAAAGGGAGAAGCCACTTTCCAGGGATTTGGGGCACTTGCTTATTAGACCATTGCTGGAAGAGCTGACTCTATCACTCATGTCTATGAGCAGAGATGTGTAAGCAAGTCTGAACTATAAACAGAACCAATTACATTAACATTTCCAAACACTTTCAAGAATAAGACTAAAAGGTTTTGTTTGTTTTGCAAAACCGTGATCCTCTATGCTAATAAGACTAAAATTTGATTAAAAGAATAACATTCAAAGCCAAACCTGGCAGTACAGCTTCTTATGTGCTTTTCTTTCATCTGCTGGAACACGGCAGCCCTGATTCAGCAAGGTACTTCATTAAGCAACATGCAGCTTCCAGAATGCAAGCACTTGCACTGTTTTCAGTCACAAGACCGAAATGAGTAAATCAGTCAGAACAAAAATAGCAGAAAAGTTATATTTATTCACAGAGTGAATATTTCAGGGAACAAAAGACATGTTAGTGACAGTCAGTAAGAGCTGCATGTAAATTAACAGCAGAACCACAAGAAACACAATTAGCTGTCCCTTATAAACCTCACAGCGAAGAAAGCTATATCCTTCTAGCCCTACTGGGTGAAGAGAATGGATTATTAAGATACAGCAAAACCAACAAAAATCCCACCTGATGGGAAACTGATGCTTTTCGCTGTTATACGCAAATCCAAACTGGTAATTCTATCATAGAATTATAGAATTGTAAATGTTGGAAAAGACCACTCAGTTCACCTACTTTGGCCATCAACCCACCCCCACCATTCCCATTGACCACATCCCTCAGTGCCACATCTCCACAGTTCTTGGACACCTCCAGGGATGATGGCTCCACCATCTCCCTGGGAAGCTGTGCCAGTTTCTTCAGAAAAAAAAGAAATATCTACTTGAAGAACACAGTATCAGAAAAAGAATATGACTTTTATTTATCTCTGGTTATTATAACCAAGACACTGTCACTTCAGCATGAAAGAGAAAAATAGTAACTAAGAAATTATACCTAATCTTCAGCTAAACTTAGTTGCCAATCTTCCCCATAGATCATTCATTTCCTTCTGAGAACGAATGAACTTATTCCCTATCACAGCCAAGCTCCCAGTGTCTAAGATTAACTAGAAGTCACTCATTTAGATTACCCTAGAATTAAGCCATAATTTAGATATTGTCAGAACCTGAGAATTAAAAGACCAAAAAAACCCCAACCAACCAACCAGCCAAACATAAAAAAAAAAATCAACAAAAAACAACAGCTGAGAGTTTGAGGGTTTTAGAAATTCAGTTATACCATTTCATCTCTTACTTAAATGCAAACACACTCAGACTGAAACAAGGTGGTACAATGCACAGAAATACACCATATCTGAATAAACAAGTGAGAAATGTTAGAAAAGGTGAATATTTTTCAAAACTCTCACGTAACAAAGAAAGAGCACTGATAGCTCTATACTACTTAGGAAAGCTGCCGTTATCTCAGGAGTGAACAGGATTCCATTTTCACGCTTAAATCTGAATGATAACTCATTGCCGTTTTTCACTGCTTTTGCTCGATGACAGGTCATTCACCTCACTACTGTCATGCATTACAAAAATTAGCAACCAAGAAAATGAATCTAGATCGTTTCATACTTTTGAACTTGCTCATTTGCCTCTATGCTCCGTTTCCTACTGAAAACCCCCTCCATGCATCTCTGCACCAACTTCGCAGCTGAGACGGAGCAAGAGAGACGGAGAACCCTGTGAATTTTCCCAATGTATCAGACTTACAGAAACACCTGTGCTAAATAACTTTGTGCTGAGCTACTGTGAAAAGCTGCAGTGTTAAATAGCAATCACAGTTTCTTATTTTTCACTGCATTGGTTACTCTCCCGCTAGAATCCTCCGAGCTTTTATACAAAGCATAAATGGTACCCATTTCAATCTTAGTGCCCTTCACCTTTTGTACAATGCTAAAAGTCACAAATTTATTTATTAATCTGGAAGTGTCATTATATCAGTATAATGGGAGTTGAGCAGCATCTTTTAAATTGGAAAAAGATCTGTTTATAAATGCCTTCCATTTTTGAATAGAAAACATTCGTTCACTGACCACTATAGGAAGAGGAGACGGGTTGAGGAAAATCCTTTAACTCATTTGATTTTATGTATTATTGAAAATGTTATCTGTCTTCTTTAAAAAGATCCCAAGTACTTTATGTACAGACCAAACTATTGCAAAAATTTACAAACATAGAAAGTCACAGTCGATCCATCCCTTATTTAGGACTATAGACCTTATGTGTGTGAAAGCTCTGCTTTCCACTTTGCAAGGAAACAGTGCCCTTAAATCTACAGAAAAACTTCAAAAAATGCATTTGCATGTATACAGAGCTCTTTATAGGCTTTGTGTTAATTAATAGATAGAAAACTTGTTCAAACAAATTATTGACTCTGCTAATGGTGATCAGAAAGACAGCAAAGATACTGCAAACAGGTAGAAGAAGTTGCAACTAGTGTTTTTTGTCAGAATTTTCTCCCTTTGCCCATCACACTGCCCAAAATTAAAGAATCTGGGAGCAGGAAGCTGTCCAATATCCGCACACAGCCAGCATTCAGCATCGCTTTGCCTCTAACAACAAGGTTTCCCCTTTTCCAGCTGTAACCCTTTTACTCATGCTTCTTGCCGACACAAACCATCCTGCAGTGCTGTTACAAGAGTGGCCCAGTAAAGTGGTAAAGGAGCTGTTGATGATAATGATTCATCTCTAGAGATGTCTGCATCAGTCAGATTGGAGGCTGGAGATATGTTTAGATACTACACTCAAGACAGAATGAGCCTAAAAAAGCATTTGCTTATCCAAACCTTTTGAAACTAGGGGAAAAAAAAAAAGAAGGAAAAAAAAAGAAAGTCATTGGAAATTTACAACTCTTTGTTGTAATCAGAATTTTAAGCAATCCCTGATTTTCACCAGACTCATGTCAGGAGGGCGCAGCTCATGGTATTTAAATTAAGCTCCCACAACATTTTGTGGCAACACGATATTTTATGGCAGTGAGTGCAAAACACACCAGCAGCAACATTATAAACTTTGAAATGTTTTGAAGACTATCAAGCACCAATGGCGCTGCCAATAGTGTTTTAAGTACAAAACGTAGGGTACTAACATTATGCAAGCAACCATTTCCCACACAAGTAGTCCCAATGATTTCAGACAAGGGTGATAACTGCTATGAAGATTGCAGAATGGGATTCTTGAAAAAGTATATTAAAAAGTACTTTCCAGTGCAAAGAAGGTAGCAGCATCCGGACTCGTGTTTAGGTAGGTTGATTGCATTCTTGTGCTTCTTGTTTGCTACCTATGTAAAGCATGCTTCAAATCTATAATTCATAGATGGATAAAGTGAGAATTTCAGTGTTTTCCTTTCACTAGAAGCCTACTGTGAATGGCCCCTGAACAACTCTCCCAGCCAGGTAATTTAACCAGAAGAAAAGATAGGCAGATATGTTATTTTCAACCAAGTCCCAAGGTGGCTCTCAATTAAGAAAAACAATTGACTGATGTTTCTCTTTTTGCTGCCAGGAAGCTGTGTAGTATTTCTAGAGCTTTTCCTCCACTCTACCCAACATGCGGGCTCCGTGTCAAGCTGTGAGTTTGTAAATCTTTTTCAGCTCAACATGAATTATGGTATTGCCAAATCTGCTCTATGCAGTTGTGCTGTTTTGTTCGTTGTTGTTTTTTTTACGCTAGAAGAAAATGTACAGTTTTATGGTCAAAAAGAAATGCCTGCATACTTTCAATAGGAAAATGCAGGCAATTGTGATTGAATACCAGAAGAAAAAAAAAAAAATCCCTTTATCCTATGTATTTACTGTCTTTAAACTTTGGAAACTTCTGAGCAAGCTCTCGAGCTCTCCGTGGTGCTCATGGTTTCTCTCTGTACCTTTATTACTGAGATCTTATTAACTAAGACTACATTAATGTAATGCATGTTTGAAAACCACTGCTGCTTGGGGGGATGATCTATCTTAAAATGCATGCTAATCTTCAGCAAAATATCTTCCTTTTTGTTGTGTATTACTTAGCACGGTACATAAATCAGCCCTTTTGTTGAGGGCTAATAAAGTTTGTGAGTGTGCATGCGCGCGCGTGTGTGTGTGTGATTTAATACCATTATAATAATATTATATGGCAGGCAAAAATATAATGAAAATGATAATTTGCCAAAAAGATTTAAAAAACACTGAGGTGTTACCTATCAAAAGTTCTCCTTCTGTCTATGATACAGCACAGATTGCAATCGTGACAGTAAATCTGGTGCTATTGTTAATGCCATGGCACTTTGGTTTTTGGCTTGCTTCAGTCCAATCTGTGACATGCTTGTGAATATCTTTCTTCTGTTCTGTCTGTATGGCATATGGATTTCTGGGATACAACGTCAGACCTATCCACATAACAAGTGTTCAGAGCACCTTATCATTTTAAAAAGCCAATTACTCAAAAAGACAAATGTGAAATGTTTCACATTTAATGATGAGCAAATCTGCAAAACAAATGCAATTTTGCTTCATTTGAAAAAGTTTAGTTTAACTGTAAATATTGCAATGGAGTCCCTAGCAATACACACCACGGGTAGGGACGGGCTCATTTTATGCATATTGTACATCATCACTGTCACTTAAATCTGCAAGATTTTCCATGCTAAGATGTTTTAAATAAATAGAAAGAAATGAGATACAAAAGATTGAAATATAGGCTGCTGAATAGACTGTAAAAATGTCACTGCTAACACTGAGTATTGGACACTTAAAAAAAAAATATTTTGAAAGTCTCACCCAAAAAAACGAAAACTGCATATGCCTGCAGAGGTAAAGGTCAGTAATGAAACAATTAACAGCAAAAATACCAATCCATTTTTTAGAAATATTTGTCAATACATAAAGAATGTTTTGTACTGCACATAAGTGCTCAATTAATCCTGGATTAGCGGCCGTATGTCATATTCCCAGACTGAAATGATGTCAGCTGAAGAACTTAAATACACACCGGTTCAAAGCAAGATCCCGTAAGGACCTCAGGAGAGCAGAAATTGCTACTTTCTGGTGTTGCACTAACAGAACTCACAACTAAACGGGAGCTCTAAGAATATGCATTATACGCTGTGCCACTGGGGTCAAAACACAGCACAGTAGATTTATGCCTATGTGTGTACAAAATGTATGTGCCCACATATATCAGCTATTGCTAAATACAATGTAATGATTTTCAGTTGTCTTGAGCGTAGGTGCTGAGCACCAGAGAAGAAATTAAAGTGATTGTTGTTAATGTAGGGGTATTTTGGGCTTAAAGACTCGCAGAACAGTGGCGTTAGTGACAGCAAGGAAAACGGGCTTACATGCAATATTTCTAATATATGGGAGACGTGTACATAGATTTTAATATTGAAGATTTTTTTTTTGTGATTAATTTGATTTTTAAAACCCTCTCAACTAAACTGAGAAGGCTGGTAACAAAACACTGCATAACATGGGAAACTGAATGCAGCTGGCACCGGTAATTTTAGAAGAAACTAATGGTGATATTTATAACATCGTGCAGCAAGAGGAACAGTTTTACCAGGCTGGGAGTGTTGAAACAGAAAAAAGTTCACCTTTCAGCTATTCTGCTGCAGTTCTACAGCACTAGAAAAACCCCAAATCAGACCATTACAAGAAAAATGTTATTATGCCATACAGCCATAGAAATACCTCGCTTAAACTGCCTCTGCATGTATTGTATTTTATATTAAATTTCTGTAATCCAGCTCAGGGATTTTATGTATACAGCCGAAAAATCAGCTCATAAATTATATTTAGCAAGACAGAAAATAGGCTGAGTTGTAACATTAGATAAAAACCTTATTTTAAATACATTCCCTTTATTTTTCTTTCTTTCTTTTTTCTTTTTTTATTTCCAAGCGCTTTCAATTTGGGGTTTGATGTTTTTTACCTGTGGAATGTGAATTACAGTGAACTAATAACTGATCCAAAAAAGAGGGTATTTTACCCTTAATCCTGGGAACAGCTGTAACAATAATTCCCCAAATATTTTTTGCTATTGCTGCACAATAATAAGCATAAGTGTACATAGAAACCCAAAAGAGAATGAAATTTAGCTCACTATTTCATTAAGGTATTTAATTTCAACAATTTGGGATTGTAAGGGTAAAATAAACATTTGTAAAGCATAATAGACCAAATCATTTCATACATTGAACCACACAATGTGTGTCGCTCCAAGTGATTTACATCAGAGGTTAATTTTCACCGATAACTGTAACGTTCAGGAGCAATGAAGGTACAGGAATATATGATTTCAAAATGTACAGCCTTAAGAAAGGTGGAGATTTTAATTCACAGAGCACTGTGCAAGCATTCTGCATGGTTTTATGCTCTGTATTTTTGTTGTGCTGCTTCTCCCTTTGCACTCCCACTCACCAACTCCAGCGCTGCGTTTCCGATTTGAATGAAGTGAAAAGCTCAATGGGTAATTGTCAAAGTCAGTTCATTTCTCCCACTTTCTCACCAGAACCAAATAAAGCCACGGGAGTCTCCCGCTCTTTGCAAACACCCCTAAATCAGCGGCAGCCACATGAAGCTACCAAAGAGCACAGCCGAATCTCTCGGATGCGATCTGCTTTTGGAACTGCACAGATACATTTGGGAGCCAGCACATTTTTTCTCAACTTTCGGGTTTGGGTGTCCAAGCTGCCCGCAAGCAAGCTCCTGCAGAAATCTGTTTATGCACATGATCTCTGCTAGCCTTACCAAAAAGAAATGTCAGTAATAATCGAGTGCGAGCACTGAATGAAAATCCCAAATAGCTATCACTCACAGAGAGCTCAGTACAAAAGTGTCAGCGTTACATCCCCAGACTGGGGCTGGTGCGGCAGAACGAGGAGCTGGGAGAGAAGCAGACAGCTCTCCACTATAGTACTTTCACCCCGTTAATCTCGCATGTGCTTTGTCCCGGATTTCTTGCTGCTTTATCTTTAACCTCTGCTACCTTGTGGGAAGTGGGCTGCGCAGGGGGTGCTCGCAGGCAGAGCTCTGATGTTACAGATGGATGCAAAGCACTGTTAAATGAGAGATTTAAGAGGGACTTTTTCAATTTACTTTGAGCTTAATCTGAAGTGGTTTAATCACAGCTTGTACACATCTTCTTAAAAATTGTTCTGAGGGGGGAGAAGTAATAATCATGAAGGAAATCATCACGACAGATGCTGATCCCCGCGATCCCATTTACACTTAACATTATTAATTACAACCTATCTGGGCAATACCTGTGTCAGGAAGGTGTCAGGTGGTCATTTGACAAGACACAATAGGAAGGAATCAGATCAGCATTTCAAAAATGGCTCACTTACTTTCCTTTTTCCTTTTTTTGTGTGTTTAGAGGGCTTTTTTTTCTTTTTTCTTTTTTCTTTTTCTTTTTCTTTTTCTTTTTTTTTTTTTTTTTTTTTTTTTGCACCTGTTATTCTAAAATTTCTTTCAGTTACATTTCAAAACACTACAGTTGGGATCTCCTTGCCAACCTGAGATGGCATAAGCCTGGGTAACAGAACAAAATGTGAGAAGGTCCTTCTGTCTTTAACGCCTGTTCACCAATGAATCAGCCTCCAATTAATCTGTTTCTTCAGTAGGAGTTTAATAAAAGTCAAGCACACACATGTTCAGTCTTGTTTAGTATTAAAGCTGTGTTAACATTATCTGCCTAGCCAGGTCAAAAATCTTATATAATTAAATGCCAGAAACCATTTCAGAATTTTAAGAGCTTTACAATTTTCTGTAAGTAATTGATTATGCAAGGCAGGGTAGTTTAAATTTAAAGCAGGATAGTGATGAGTGTGATGTCACTTTTCATTACATATTTCAGAAAAGTTTGTTTCATCGCCAAACTACACATAGAACCTAACTTATTAGATTTGCTATTTTGCATTTTTATGAACCAGAAAAAAAGAAAAATAAAAACTCAGCAATCCAGATTTCCTTTCTGCATCATGAAATATAAACTGAGTAGGTTGAACACATCCCGAATTCCCACACTGTCAGTCAGGCTCCGTGCTATCATCGCAGAGTAGATTTTACCCTACTCAACTGTGCCTGAAGCTTGGTGCAGGAAAGCAAGGTATTGTCATTCTGGGATTACAGTATTTTACTCCCTGGGGGAAGTAAGAAGGAAGTGGAACCCGTCAGGCCACATAAAGAGTTAAATAACGACAGTTTTAGGTCTGAATGATACATACAGCTCAATCTAGGCAACCAGCCTAGGAAATACGTGAGGAAAGTCTTTGCTCCAAATAAATATAAGCTCTGATTTGCATTTATTAAAGTTTGGCTGTTCACAGTTCCAACCAGCCTATGGGTTTTGATCGACTAAAATGAGGTTGAGGGAGAAATAAAAGCAGGAAATAAAAAAATTACAAACATCACAAAATACGTATTTATGAACGGACAGATCACACCTAAAATCCTCTACTCATCATAGTCCTGTTCGTAGTTCCACAGACACTGCTTCTGAAGGAAGTCAAGAGAAATTTCATTCCATCTACTGTCATGTATTCAGCTGAAGATGGGGCTTTGGGCACTCTGCTTCATCCCCAGTCCTTCTCAAGGGAACTGAGGTGGCACTGAAAGGCTCCCTTTTTCTCATCCCATGGCTGAAAACCAGATCTACTGCAGCCCTCTGCTCACATAGTCTTCAGAAACAAAAAGTCTAATCTTAGATCGAGATACCGCCACTCCCAGGCACAAAGAGAAAGAAGTTGAACATATATGTTTAAGACAAAATAAGCTCCTAACTTTCAAATTTTAAATGTTAATGACTAGTAAAAACAAACAAACAAACAAACATAAAAAGATGTAAAAAAAGAGTCAGACATATATGAAAGAACAGGAATGAAAAAAAGCGATTAAAAATAGAGCTACAGAGAACTACGGATGCTTATAGCAGTGGAGGACAGCCAGCTTTGGATAAACGAAGACAATTATGGAAGTGGCACGGTAAAAATAGGTCAGTTATACAGATAAGTAGAAATTAATATGATGGAAATGATTTAACAAGCCAATGTACTGTACTTCTTATTGTGCTATGAACATAAAGCAGGGGAAAAAGTGCTAATGTGGTAGAAGGAAAGTGATGTATAAAAAGACAAATCAATACAATAAGCACAGACCAGCACGTGAGCAGAAATAAAGACAACGGAAAACAATAGTGCTTTTAGTACAGTTACCCTATAAAATAAAATCGATTGATATACAGGTAAAGGAAAAAGCAGTGGTCACAGCTGATTGAAATCCAGGCAGGTATCAGGTTAATGATAACATACAAGTCAGTGTCAGCAGGGCTGGTCTGCCCAAATAATCTACAGGACTGAAAAAAGGAGCTCCACACCAATAAAGCAAGCAATAGTGTAAAAATGTCAGACAAGTCTAAACACAAAGGGAAGCAGCCCTTCGATCTCTTTTATCTTGGCAAGCTTATGCTCAGCAACTCTCAAATATACAAGTTTCTGTTACTTTCTATTAAAAACATGATTAGACTAATAATTTTCAGTTCCCACGACACAGACATCTGGTAGCCATGGCTAATAGAAAAAAGGCAGATGTCAAAGAACTTTAATTATGACCTGAAATGACTCTTAATGTTCTGTTATTTGGTTTGTGCAAACAGAAAATGAAGTACGGCAGTTTTGAGATGTGAGCAAATGAGACCGCTTAACACGTTTTTAGGCTTTGTTCGTGTATGCACTTAAACCCAGTCCTTCCCTGGCATACCAGGCACTGGTAAAACCTTTTCTTTGCAGTTTACATACTAAAAGCATCCTCCAATTTTTTCTGTTCCTCTATTTTTCTATACTTGTTTAGTTGAATTCAAGAAACCTTTTTTCAGCTTGTTTTTAAAGTGATCAAATTGAAAAGGAAAAGTCTGCAAATAAATGACTTGGTTTTAACTAGAGATCATTACAAAATAAAATAACCATTCTAACAAAAATACATTAATTCAGTGCTGGGTCTGCTGCCTTCTTGATACAAGGACATCTGGTGATCTGGGCAGTGCATTTGCTGTGGTGGCATGTGAACTTTACTTTAGGATTAGAACAAAAATGGCAGCCTCATAAATATATCCACCATCCTTCGGAGAATAGCAGGCAACTTCCTGAACTACAGTAATGAAATATTGCTGTTTTAAAGCAAATTTTAAGGAGAGGGAAAGAAACTCTCTCTTTTGACTTAGTCAGAATGTCGTGCTCAATGTAATTTTTTTTATAGCTCTGTTAAAGCTTTAACAAACCCTTTGCACATGTGTGCAAGCGTGGGTATGATTACTGCCCATCTCCATCCCATTGGGTTTAGGCAGGTTTCTCCCCACTGATGTCTCACTCATTTCCTAAGACGTGAAATTTCAGCAAGTCAGTGGCACTAACTTCTTTTCCTCACCGGGGAGAGGATGAGCACTCTCACTGTGATGCAATTCCTTAATTCTAGGGACCGCAGATGCTGTGGGGTCACCTTTTCCCCCACAGAGTGGCAATGCTCAGAGCATTCCCCATCACCCTATCAGGGGTGAGCTCTGAATTAAATGAGCTGACCCAACCATGGTGAGCAGCAGGGCGAGAGATAAATAAAGCACAGGGTGCCTCAGGCCTGAGCTCCGCAGCTCTGAATCTCTTTGCATGGCTTTTCTAGGGTCTCCGTTAACAGCCACCGCTTCCTAAATTATGTCCTGACAAGTCCCCGTCACCAGTGTTAGAATATATAGATGTATAAGGGATTGTGTGTTCACTGCGGGATGGCTGTGCAAGGAGCACCTCTGAAGCAAAGCATTCCTATTTGCTCCTAAATGGAACAATGTGATTAATACTCCTCTAAATGAGGATGTTAATGAGGAGAATGTGCAGGCAAAAAGAAAAGTCTCAGACTTTGTAATAAAAAAAGATATATTTCTAAAACAAAAATAGTTTAATCCTATTCCTGTGCCACTTCTGAAAATAATTTTACTCCTGCAAAAAGGAGGAAAGGCAGGCAGAGTCGATCCCAAAGGAAGACTCTTTGGTGGAAATGACATTTTCCTGCAATACCAGAAACGTTTCTCTGCAGTTGGACCTCACAAAAGTAGCACACGGGTATGAATCGACAACGGTAACATATTTTACTACAGTTAATTATCCTGATTTATCCCAAGAAACTAGGTTTTAGGCTGTAATCTGTGAGGAAATCTGCTGTTCTAGTCCTAAATCCTTCCCTCAGCCCGGTGATTATCAACCACATTTTTGTACAGGAGGGAATTAATGCCACATACCGCCTAAGCAGCTTTCGAGTCAAAGGGCCCAGACCTGTAATAACTTCGGGGCGCGGTGCCGGCGGATCCGGGTGCCCCATTGCGAACCTCTGCCTCGTCCCCCGGCCACGCACCCCCGGCACCGGCCTTACAATGCAACCTGATTTTCCCATCCAGCAACAATCAATACGGCTTTAGAATTTGACAACAAGCAGCCTTTTCAGAAAAATAATCGTGTTTGCGGTAAAGGGCCGTGCACAAAACGGAGGTAATTTTGCTTGTGCGGCGATTCGAGTAACATTTACATTTAATTTCGTTATTAAACACAGTGATTTGAGTGTTGCGTAGATGCGTGCACACACTTTGCAGAATGCTGCTCAGAAAACCCAAACAGGGCTTTTGTTGGAACTGGAAAGTGAACTGGGAGGAGAGAGGGAAAAAGGAAAAACAAAAAAAACAAAAAAACCAAAACAACAACAACAACAAAAAAAAACAACTATCCAGAGCCATGCATTTATTCAAAAGCATTTCAATCTGTGTGCACATCTTCATCACTTCAGTGATAATTAAATCTGGGAATCACAGGTGATGTCCTCACACAGTCTCTGCGCCGGGCTCCCACCGGGCCAATGAAGCGGGGCTCCCTGCGAGGCCTGTTAGCACAGATCAGGTGGTAATGTGGAGGGACAGATGAGCGGGAGCTGACAGATGGCAGGATGACCTGGAAAACCTGCCCCCTTTTCTGGGATCAGGCAGCAGCTGACAGGTATTATTTCATAAAATAACGTCTAAAAGGAATCGCCAGGGTCTTCGCATTAATCTGAGGCTGCAACCAGCCATGTAACGTTTATGTCAGAACAAATCTGTCTCTATGCAGGAGAAGGAAAGTGGTTTTTGATGAAGTTGTTCATAAATTTTAATATAATATGCCTGATGGTGTCAGATATAGTCTCATATCTCTTTTATATTTAAAAGCTCTAGTGAAACATAGAAATATTCAATCTCCAACAAGCTACTTTTAAATAACTAAAAAGTTAACCAAGGATACCTTACTGCTTTTCCCCATTTTCAATAAAGAATTTGCATACGTAATCTCCATGTTTTTAAATGAAAACATCTCAATTGCACAAAATCCTTTTTGTAATTGGTGCTAAACAAAGGCACCACTAACGCTTCTGCAAAGTTGTTTTACAACAACAAATGAAGAACTGACACAGAGACATAAAAAGCAGCCTTATACGGAGCTGCTTATCAGCCACAACTTAATTAAAAACACCTTTAAAATAAATGTTATTTTTTCTCCTTAAACACTTCGGCTACGTCTGCTTGGAGGAGGGAAGCATTCCATTAAAATGCCCTCTCCAGACAGATGACATTTGAAAGTTGAGACATAGATGAATATTTGGGGAATTCAAACACCTGGATCGGGTCTGGGCTTGCCAGCCCTCTGACTCTTTCCTAAAGCAGAGAGAAGCAAGGTCGTGCTTCCCACCTCATTCCCTCCTAAACGGTACCAGCTAGTTTAGCTGCACCCTGATAAATTCAACACTCGGTAATCAGCATTAATATGCAAGCAAGTATCAATCCAAAACCTGTTAATGAAAATGATTACACTGTTATATTCATTTGAATCTTATATGAGCTAGTGAGGGGCATATACCAGGGATATGCATGTTTTGCTGCCTTTGCAGTGCCACCTTAAAGACCCCTTGTTCACTTTTTTCTCTTTTTTTTTTTTGTCTTTTAGTTGTAGAGAATCACCTGCTTAAATATCTCTAAGGGTACTAGTAAAAAAGAAAAACAACATACATAACAGATGCGCAAGTGAACCTTGGGATGAATGTATTATGGATACAGAACCATCATCACACACCTCATAATCACTTTTTCACCTGCCCATCTGGTGCAGACCTGTGGCTTGTTAGTAATGCACTTGGATACAGTAAAATGTGCTTATCTGAAAAGAACAATTAAGCAGAATCTCAAACAGTGCACTTAGCGTAATCGGCGAAGAAAAATTGAATGGAAGAAAACAGACAAGGCATCTTGCATGTTGAAAGGTATGTGCCAAGCTTCCACAGCTGCAAAAGTAGGATGAAAAGTGCAAGTCTTTCACTGAAGTTTAATGAAAGCACAATGCCTTTTTTATAAAGGTCCTAAAATGGGAACATTTCAGCATAATACCTTCCATTTATTTACTAGGTATGCACAGAAAACGGAAAGGCAATACAAGCTTCACCTCCAATGCACTGTGACAGGTCTAAGTCATGACCCAGAGAAATCAACATTAGGCTCAAGAGGTTGATTCACTGCGATTTAGACTTGTAGTAATGATTTCACAGTATTGACACTTTTCAAATATATACCATGTTATCCTTTCACTGTAATCAAAACATGAAGACTTAATCACTAGTAAAATAGACTTAAAAATCAGCTGAAGAAAGGTAAGAAAAAATATCGTGGCATCACTGCTTTACAAAATTACTCTGCTGTTGGTCTCTTTTGTTATTTTTACTACAAAAATCTTCTGTATCAACTAAGTACCTATATCAACTGATTTTTTTATTTTACTTTTTTTTGTTTGTTTGTTTTGTTTTGTTTTGTTATTATGGGTGTTTGTAAAAGCAAAACCTCATTTACCTTTCAGGCACTGAACATCTGACAATACATGGGCTATTTGGGACACCTGTTTTCCTCAAAGAATTAAAGCCATAATTTCCATTGATATTCAGGACATCTATTTAGCTGGGTCTACTGCAGTACAGTAAAAGAAGAGAGAGCCAGTCTTGAGATGTGGGCCCAACACATGAGGTTCAACAAAGCCAAGTGCAAGATCTTGCACCTGGGTCGTAGCAACTCTTGTTATAAATACAAGTTGGAGGATGAAAGAATTGAGCACAGCCCTGTCAAAAAGGACCCGAGGGTACTGGTGGATGGCAAGATAGACATGAGCCAGCAGTGTGCCCTCACAGCCCAGAAAGCCAACTGTATCCTGGGCTGCATCAAGAAAAGCAGGGCAAGGGAGTTGATCTTGCCCCTCTACTCTGTGATGGTGAGGCCTCAGATGGAATACTGTGTCCATGTATGGAGTCCTCAGTACAGGAGAGACATAGAACTGTTGGAGTGCATCCAGAGGAGAGCCACAAAAATGGTCCAAGGAATGGAACACCTCTCCTGTGAGGACAGCCTGAGAGAGCTGGGGCTGTGCAGCCGAGGGAGGAAAAGGCTCCAAGGAGACCTGACAGTGGCCTTTCAGAATCTAAAGGGGGGCTGTAAGAAAGAAGGGTCAGACTTTTCAGCAGGATCTGTTGTGATAGAACAAGGGGAAATGTTTTCAAAGTAAAAGAGGGGAGATTTAGATTGGATATAAAGAAAAAGTTCCTGGAATACTCAAGGCCACTCTGGGTGGGCCTCTGAGAACCTGATCAAGCTGTAGATGTCCCTGTTCATTGTAAGGGAGTTAGACAGGATGGCCTTTAAACACCCCTTCCAACTCAAAACAATTCTGTGATTCTCTGAAGATATTTCACGCTGTTAATCCTGTGTACCTGACTTAAAATCAGAAAAACAAAAAGATAATTATTGATTATAGTCATCCTTGAGCTTATTATCTATTATCAGGCATAAATGTTGTCCCTTTGTATGATAAATCAGGAAATTTTGCCTCTTTTCTCCCCATTCCACCATATCGGATACACAGAGAAAGGTAATTGGAGAACTGCTTATTACTGATTTCTTTCTAACAGTTGGTATCATCTCATACCATTTTCTCAGGATAGCAATGGTGTATAACTATACAGAAAAAAGTATCACCTGCATTAATTTACATTCTTTCAAATGTATTAAAAAAAAATAATAAAACTTGAAGGCAATTGATTCCACCTTGCTTAGCTTTAAAGATGCTTCACATGTCAACGCACAGATGTTGCACCATTGACATACTGGGATCTCAGTGGTTCCACAAGCAGTTTTTAAAAGACAAAGTTGCATAAGTACAAGTCCTCTCCTCCCTGATAATCAAAATTACAGCATGTCAGTTGTAAGGAAACCATTTGTTTTTATGTTAAGACATAAATTGGCATAATTGAACAAGATTCTGTTGTAATGGTAACATTAGAGAGTCCCAATGAACAAATAGACAAAAAGTCTACTTCTGCAGTTCAAAGCACTAGGCCTGTATTACACTGTCAGGTTGGATGCAAGGTCTCCAAACTCTCCAATCACTTTTTCTTTCACATATTTTTTGCTCTTATTAATAGATCTATTCAATGAAAATCTATGTAAGATATCTATATATATGCAAATCAAAATTTGCATAAGAACGGATCTTTATGTTTCTCGAGCTTGTTCAATTAGTTTTATAAGCTGTCTGTATCAACGGGCTCTGGTTGTCATAAGCAAAAGAACAGTCAAGTCTTCTGCTGATGTTTGAGCACACCATAGTTTTGAAGTTATCATATAAACAAACACATGGAGTTAATTTTATCTTACAATAAAAATAATACTGCAGTTCAGAATCACGATTTCCCCAAGGGAAAACTCAGTGGAAATCCATTCTCCAGTGGCACGAGAAGCACTGACACAGATCCTACATACATATGGATAATTTGTAGTAATAAGACTTTCCAAGCCCATCTGAAAAATATGATGTAGAAAGTACACATACTCTTATTAAAAACTCCAAAGATATATTCTGTTTACTGATGAGTTCATTAAGAGGCTTGGTTGCTTTTCTTTAAGAAAATTCTCTAGAATATTTGTTGTTTGATGCTTAAATCCAAAATCTAAATCCTAATCAATAAACCACTCTTAGTCTGTTCCAGTATGGACCTAGGTCACACAAAGACTTCATAGCTCTTGATATTTATCTCTATATTTTACTCAGTAAGGATGCAATCTAAATTCTGTTCTATGTAAGAGACTGAGATATGATTCTTTCCTTTATTTTGGCCTAACTTCTTTTTGATCAAAATAATACATACAAAATATGTTAAATTATTAAAATTTGGTGAAAGTTGATTGATGATTTGCAAAAGTTGAAACAGCTGAATCTGGCAGTGGCCAAAACAGTGTTAATCTATAGAAAGCTAATATTGTTTTATTTATAGGGTAATAGTTACTAAAATTGAATATATATACATGGTTCAAAAAAACACTTTATAAATTAATAATTGATTTCCATCCCTCCCAGTATTTCAGGATAAAAACTGAAGAAATTCATAATCAAATGGCATAATGAGGGTGCACAGGATACCTGACAACTATGAAGTACATCAACCAGAGCAACATTTTTCTTGTATATCAGAAAAAACTTGTAACTCAAACCTATCTCAAACAACAGAAGTACTGATGAGAAAGGAACTCTAGAAGGGGGCTTGTCCAATATAAAACACTTTAAGGAGAATTACTACCAATGAGAAATGAGGTCACCTGTGGTTTTGTCTGGCTGAGCCATGAAAGCTGCCAAGTGTGGAGATACAACCACTCAAGGCTCCTGTTTTGGTTTACTATATTCTTACTAAAATTTTTTCCTTTTGTTCAATCTGAGCCTTCCAGGATGTAAATTGCAACAACTGCCTAATCTGCTGCTACTGAAAAGGTCATTTGTCTGCTTTCTTTGTAAATTCTCTTTGTACTCCCTTCGCCAGATTATTAAAATCCACTACCTTCCACTTCATTTATTTGTTTATTTATTTGGACTTTTCCCCTGCTCTAGGCACCTACGGCAGGCTCTTCCTCATGTAGCTCATTGTGCTGAATTTACAGTATGAGCACACGGCAAGCCTGACTTTAACCAACATCAGCCAGGACTCTCAGGTCCTTTTCAATAAACACAGTCCTCCACCAGTTAATTACTAATGGTTTGCTACGTCTCTACCCTTAGAATCTTCTATTACTGCTGCAAGCTACTGAACTGTATTTGTTCAGAAGATTGTTGCTGCATCCATTTGTGGCCACAGGGTTTCCAGACCTTTGGTCACACAGGGTTACAGTATAATGGCCAATAAATCTTAAACCACTTCCCATTGTGAAGAAGCAGGTTAAGAGTTTATTCTGTTTCTTAGACAGAGAAGAGATATTTCTGGCACAGCTAGGTTTGTTTCCTTAAATTTTACTTTCCATATGCTCAGGATAGTTATTTAGTTTGTCTCTGATACTGAGGTGGCCAACAATGCAGCGCTATTTCATCTAATAGAAAAAAAGAGAAGTACAAGGTATGAAAACCTTATTCTAAAAATGAACAAAGCAGATGGGATATGCAATTCTAACTTAGTCCATTTGCATGTGTTTGTTGGTGTTGTTTTTTTCTCCCCCCCCCCTTGGTTTTTTTTGTTTTTTTTTTTTTTTTTTTTTTTTGAGTTCTAGTAGATTTATCTACTTGAAAAGGTCTGCTTGCAGCAGAAAGGATTCTTCCAGCTTTAGGGCAGGAAAGTGCATAGCTGCTAAGGAAGAGGAGAGATTATGCACATAACATCCTCACCTCCTACATTTGGCAGCTCCCTCTGCTTGGAAGCTGTCACCCAAGGCATCCAGCCCAGGGTGTTCCAGTCCTCGATATCCTCCTTGCACAGTCTCCCACTTCCTGGAGATGAACCAACACTTTGTGTTTGACTTCCCCCTCCAGCTTCAGTGTATTATACTATTGCTTTCCTCATCTCCCTAGCTGGCAGTATCAGAAATGGCTTATTTCAAATTGCAACTCCCTGAGACCTGTATTATCACTATATTGAAAGGAGAAATAAAGTAGTAAGAAGACAGAGAAGGACAGAAAGAGAAAAAATTGAAAGAGAGAAAATAGAGGGAGGTCTCAAAGAGCCCATGTGTAGGTTAAAAAAGCCTCTCCTGACTGCAGTTGCTGTACTTGAGAAAGAAAACTGTTTCCTCAGCATCCCTTAATAGATGTGTGATGTCCTACAGGAAGAAACAATAGGCTATGCCATATTCTGGGTATTTGTATACAAGCACTGAGAAAAGATTGCAAAAACCGAAGAGACAAATCAATAGGGTTGGGCAGATTTCTCAAATCTCTGCATAAATATATATATATTTTAATATTTGGCTTTAAATTTAACTTTGCAGTCAATGGATGGCAAATTCTGTGAGTAGGTAATTAAGAGAATGTGCAAAAGGAAGGGCTTTGCAATGCATTTCAGTCACTGACTCTTACTTTACCCTTAGAAAGCCCTTCACTCTAACCAAAGTGTAAAAAAACTCTCCCAAGTTTTTTTTGTTTTGTTTTTTTTTTCATAGAGTTTCAGTGGAGTCCGTCTGATCAATTACTGGCTGGTGTACAGGAGGGTTAAAGATGCATGTGGTTTGGTGTTTAACCTTCAAACACTTACAAATACTGGTGATAGCAGATTTCTTAACAGAAAAAATGAAACTACAAAAAGGAAAAACTTTCTTGCACCTATCTCACATTGCATATTCTCTGCTTTTGTGTGCCTACAAATATATGAGAAAAACCATTTATGCCTATCCACTGGTTTTGAGCTTTCCTACATGAGTACTCAATTTAATATTTTGCAGAGCTGATAGCCTTTTCTATCTCTGCAGCTCCCTCCAAGCATTACACTGAATCACAAAAAATATTTTTCAATGATTGATTGAAGTAAAAGGGCTGTTGAAGAGCATGTGTGAGAAGAGCATCACACCACTTTCTCAAGGCCCTTGGAGGGTGCCTTGAGCACTGTAAGTTAAAAGTGGAGGAAAAATAACCCTGAGTGACTGTTACTATAGTCACATCTTCCAGGCAGTGTTGGATATCTATATATTCGCTTCTTTTTTTCTCATTTTAGAATTTCAAATATTTTTTTCCCTCCAAGATCATTATCAGTTAACAGGCTTTTTTTGGGGGAGGTTATTTTACAGAATGAGAGGGAGGGATGACTATTTTGGTTAAATACAGATCTCTTGATTTACTTACGTAACTACAGAACAAATCGACAAAGCAGAAAAGTAAATGCAAACAAAGAAGACAGCAGCCAGTGCCACTCTGCATCCCATGGGATTTTCCAAATTGCTAAAAGCTGTCACCATAGCCTGAAGTATCAAGTGTGAGGCACATGCTGTTGTTAGTTGTTAAATTTAGTGCCACTAAGGGCTATTCTTTAGGAAAAAAAATAAAACAAAAAACCAAAAATAACCTAACACTGTCTAAAGCAGTCAGCATCTAAAGCAGGTATTAATGATTGATTTCCCTGTGAAGAAAAGGTAAAGTACCAAGATACGCTTTTATATCAGCAGAAACTACAGGGCATTTGTGATGGGCAACCAAGTGCTAGCTTATCATGTAATACTTGCTCCTCGTTTCATCTGATAACGTACATTAAAAGTTGGCTGTAACATGCTACATGTTTTCTGAACGTTAATTTTGTATTCAGCAATATCAATCATTAGTGAAGACTTATTCTGGGTTGCCAGTGTCAAATGAGATAGTTCACACTACTAGAGATGAGAAAGCATAAAATCCAGCACAATATTATCCATATTGCTATGAGATAAAAAAGACTGGAAGTTGCATCTCTGGTTCATGTACACTGAATATGCTAAATATGCTGACTCCCACACGCTCAAGATGCCGGATGTGCAGGGAAATGGTCTCAGGTCTCAGCAAAGAGAGAGATGTTGAGAGTTCTACTCGAACCCCAAGGTGGCTGGCACGAGGGACAGTAGGAAAGCAATACACCTTGATACAGGGAAAGATGGCAGAGGACTATGGGTGAGAAGCATGAAAAGGATCCCCATCCAGGGACAGAAGTGTCTGTAAATCAAAGTGTAAGTACAGAGAACATGCATTTCCCACTGGCAGGACCTTGCCAAGCAGTGCCAGCTGCACAATGGAGGCACTCAGGAAGTCTAGGATTCTTCAGACATCTGCTGGTGCCATTAAGAATGAGAAGTAAATCCACACTGGCATTGCTTGAGATTTTTTTTCCGCATTAACCCCAGCAACAACTGCCAAGTTTGTACTCATTTGCCACACAAGTAACCACCGAGTAGCATAAGAATGGGAGCCAGATGAGAAACTAACTATATGTAGAAAAATCAGGATAAGGATAAATTAGTAGAAAACATGAAATGACCGATGAAGTAAAGAGAAAGAAATATAAGGGTAAGGAAGGCTGGAGAAAATATATTCAGACTTCTCTTCAACTACTGCTATAACGAGAGGTTATACTATTGTTTCCACAACATCTCTGCAAGAGTGAGGTCCACTCAGAGGAGAGGACTACTACCTTATTAGTGTGTTCATTCTTCTTCTGTTGGAAATAACAAGTTATTTTCACCCCCATTCAGATTGTTTAAAAGCTCTTCTCTTTTAGTACTAACAGTCCTTCTACCATATGATCAAGCAGTGTTCAAAGCAGAGAAATGCTACTGGGTCTATCTAGTGCCCTTCTGCACGTGCTACATAAAGATCTCCCAGCTGTATTGTGTCTTACAGTTTAAGCAACACCTAAGTGTCATATCTCTGTGATGATTATTTCTAGGTCATGATGACTTCTTTCTGCATTGTGAGTTAGAGTTTCATAAGCATTTTTTTCAGCTCAAGCCTGCAAACAAAATCTGCCTTTTGAGTTACTGGTCTTCACTCCTCCTTTCCCCTTGACATGCTACTGTCAGTTCTTTTTCATAACTAGGAAAGAAAGGACCTTGAAACTCTAACATCACTTTGTTTCATGTTACAAGAGTGTCTGGGAATACTGATACAAGCACCCAATTTTCTTTTTTCTTTCTTTCTTTCTTTCATTCTTTCTTTCTTTCTTTCTTTCCTTCTTTCTTTCTTTCCTTCATTCCTTTCTCTCTTTCTCTTTCTCTCTTTCTTTCTTTCTTTATTTTAACAAAACCAAACTACATTACAGGTTGCCTGAAGGATGCAAGCAGTATTTGGTAGGAATCATTAATGAGATAAATGACTACAGTAATAAGAAAATCTTTTTCGGTAAAATGCAATCTTCTATGAGCAGATACCAAACTGCATTTCAAGATGAAAAGTTCCTTGATTAAAATCAATATAACATATTTCTGAATGCTTATTCACAGTGCCCTTATAATTTGTTCATTAGAAAATCTTGGTAAATTAGTTCTGTAAGGAGTCCTCATGTCATTTAAAGTTTCTTCCCAACTTTGTGGCCCACATAATGCAAATATTACAATAAAAATTAGATGCTTCCACTTTGGTTTTAGGTTCTTCTTCCTATTCATCTGAGAGACAATAATTAGAGCTGCCCAGTTCTGGACATTATGATGTCTGTGGATTTTACCTGGATGTTTTAGAAACACCCTTGAACAACAGCAACAACAATTCAGAGCTGCTGCTCAATTTTTTCTTAATTGTGTTGCCTGATTTAGTCTAGATAAATGGAACTAAGCATAAAATAGAACCTTCATGATGTTATTAACATGGTAGAAATATGTATTGCACTTTATCTTGACATACACTAGAGCAGACCCTGTGCCATAGCCAGACCACAGCTACTACACTCTTGGCAGTAGGAATCATGTAGTGGTACTGGTCACAGTTTTCTGCCTTTCAGCATTATTCAAAACTAATGATTTTGGCCCCTGGATACAAACTTCTTTCAAGCCAACTTGTCATACTGAAATTTCTATTCATTCAGCCTATTTCTGTTCCTGAAGTACTACACAACTACTGTAGGCCACAGCACAATATCACTGTAGCAACTGCGATATTAAATAAAGAGCACGGAAAAAAAAATATGCATTTGCACCACATTTTGAGGGTTTTCCTACAACACCTAGGCAAGGAAATTAGAACCACCACTCAGCATCATTTACAGTCAGATGACAGTGGTGAATTAAGCAAAGTAGACTGATGACATCAATGATTATATTAATCCACTTGACTGAAAGTGGATTCAGCATTCATTTCTGGAATGAGACAGAGATATGACTGGATAGTCATCTGTTGCTGGAACAGCAAGTGGAAGTGACTGCAGAGAACTGGTCCTGGGAAGGCTTTGTTTAAGGCTGATGATTAATAACTGGTTCAGATATTTGCCTTCTATCAGATTTATAATAAGGGTTACATCATTGTCACATTCCAGCTGTACCCTTATCGAACAGGATATATGCTCTTAGCCAAGAAGCTATTATTATAGGAACTTAGATGGAATCACGTTTCATTTCTGCACATGAAGTTCTTGTTTGGATAGGCTACAGGATTCAACTCCATGTCTCTGAGATCTACAGAAAATAACTTTCAAATTATGTACAAATATACAAGTCAAAATGAATAACTTGCATGAAGTTCTGACTCACGGGACAGACCTTCAAAGGTTGCTGAAGGAGTGGATATCAAGACAGATCATGCAATTTAAAGATGTTGCTGTAGCTCAGTATTACCAAGAAACATTAAAGAACGAGCAATTTGGAAATAAATTGTTTAAATGACAACAATACCCTTAATTATGGTTATATTAGTGTTGTTTCCTGTTAATCTTATTCACAAATTTCACACCGATAAAGAGTCCGTTCAATGCTAATAGCAAGATTTTGCATGTTTACCTACTGTAAAGTTCCAAGTATTCAGAGTCTTCTCTAGCTGAATGAAAAAGGACTGCCTAATTTAATTAAAAGACTGAGTAGGAAATTAAAAAGAGGACATGTTAAAGGGCTATCTTATAAGGTCCCTGTTGTATTTGAGAAAGGAATGGGAAGGATTTTATCCGTGTCTGAAAAAGCCTTGTTTTTCATGTATATTCTTCTCCTTGGGATTCTGATTAATGCCAAGTTCTAATAACCTTGCTATAAACCTCACGTTTATTTAGGTTGCCAAAAACTGATGATAAAAAAGCAAATTTTTGGAATCAATTACAGGCTATAGATCCTAAAGGATCTAACAAAGATTTAATGATAAATATGACTTCTACCCTATGATAATATCATTTAAATTAACTGGACTCCCAACATGCTTTGTATTGAAGTTGTGAGTAACGGCTGGACTGGAATAATAGTGAATTACTGGGAAACTAAAGTGACTAAAATGTAGAATGTAATTTATTTCTGCAAACAAAAGCAACATGACAACTCCTGTAAGGAACAGGTTAGTGATAAAAATTGAGCCTCCATCTTCAGCATATATAGCTGTCCTACCAGAAATGGAATGGTGAACTTACATATAGAAATTATTTTAATTGCATATCTTTTATAATTCAATAGTATCATTGTTGACACTCAGAAGCCATGCAAGACATTGAAAAATATTTTAAGTTCCTAGTTTCAGCCAAGAAAAAAATCTTTGTTTTCAGATTACAGTCCCCAAGAAGAAAAAATTATGTTTTGTCTTCCAAAACTGTTTATGAAAACTACCTCAATTAGGATGATACTGAATTTAAGTAATCCTGACCTTGCATATATGCACAATCACATCAGGCTAGTTTCACCATCCCTGTATCCACAGATGTCAGCCACTGAGCAGGTTACCCACTAGAGGACAGACTGTAATTTAGAGTTGACCAGGAATCCCACTGGATGGTATAAGCTACGAGGGGTGTCAAGGAAATTGCAGTAGATCTGTCTGAAGTGTGGGATTATCCAGGACAACCTATTGGACTACTCCAGCCTACAAGCAGTAACACATCAGTCATTTCAGTGGGCAAGTCAATGAAGCAGCAGGGAGACCTGTGCATTTTCAGTACCATCAGCTTCGTATCATTCTGTTTTTCCAAAAGGAACCATGTATACACCAAAACACACGTTACCATTTGGGGTGATTTTGCCATCGATCTTTCTGACCTCTTTTCAATTGTGGCTGAAAGACTAATAAACACTCAGTGTACGTTCCAGGTTGGTTATACTGATAATTTTGCATTGCAAAAAAAACCAAACCAAAACAAACAAACAAACAAAAAAATGAAGGCACATAGGGAAAGTTGATGAAATGTTGAGAAGAGATTCATAATAACTTGTACTATTTCCCTATCTGTACATGCCTTATTGGTTTATGTAATCCATACTCTGATAAACTTTTGAATAGTGTGATTTTAAGTTATTCCATATGTAGGTTAAACTGTATGTATCACATCATCTACTCCTTTTGTGTGCATGCTGAACTGTAAAACATTTAATAATATATATGGGAAGTAAGCCAACTCTGACTGCCATAGAAACCCTGGAGATTGGTGAATAATATATAAAACCATTTCTTCTCTGTTAGTAGCATGTGTCCTGACTTACTGAGTCCTGTGCTGATGTATCACTTTTAGGAATTCACTTTGTCAATCAAACTTAAAAATCCTTCCTAAACTTTCCCCTAGCCTTTTAGAGAGAAAAAAAAAAACCAAAAAACAAAACAAAAAAACCAATAAGATAAAAACTTCCATGTCTGAAATGAGACCTCTTCTTACATCTCCTTGGGGGGAATCAAAGGCTGACAGTCTGAATGTGCAGCATGCAAGAATCACAATATGGAAATCATGCCAAAATGTTTAAAAACATAGAAATAACAGATAAATAAGTAAATGGAATCTGCTGTCTAATGCAATAACTTGGCACCAAGTCAATTTTAACCTTTCAACTTTTTTAATTTATGCAATGAGGGATTCTGAAAGTATCACAGAGAAATTATTTTTATCTATGGAGAGAAGAAATGAAATAATTCAGGATTCAGGTAGATATTTTCTACTAATCTCTGGTTACTAGGAACACTGTGAGATCAGAAACCTTTTAATTACTATTGGTGAATAGAAGAAAAGCTAGAATCAGATAAACTTTGAGAAATGGGCAACATAATTTTGTTTTCAAGGTTAAGTAAAAATACTGCCATACAGAGGTACTGAAAACCGTCACAGTTAATTCCTGTTTTCCTGAACACGAAAGGCCAGGGAAGTAAGTGACACTAAGACAAAAAGACAAAGACAACAGAAATACTGAACCGCCTCATTTGCTATCTTCCTAGAAAACCTTGAAATAATCATAGTATGTCTCCTTTAAACTAAGAAAAAGAAAGAAGAGATATAAGAGCAATGACCAAACCCAAGCTCAGGTATGAAGGAATGTCCTGCTACTGCTCCTTTTTGGAAATGTTTTGTAGAATACAACAGCAGTGGGAACCTGCAAAGAATTGAGCAATGCAACAGGAACCTGGGGGTCCCAAAGGGCCATCCCCAGCATTGCCCGTAGCCACGTGATGAGGAGTATCTGCAAAAATGGGTTTCAAAAATGAAACACAGTCCCTACGGCTTTCTATGTCAAAGAGAACAACTGACACAGTTTTACTTTTGCCATCTCACAAGTGAAAGAGGAGTCAGCCTTTGAATTTCGTATCTGGTTAATAAAACAGGGCACATAACAAAATATAGGAATATGAAAACACTTCATAGAGCATCTCTATTTGTCCAGAATTAGCAAAATGAGTGATATAAAAATAAATTTTCTCCTGCTTCTGGAAAGAGTGAAAAAGAAAATGTCTGAGCCAAAGGAATAAAATAAAAGGAAACGGAGGGCACATTCAAAATCTTCTAAATATAAATCAACAGGAGTGCGTGCGCTGTCCATCCAGCACCAAATGGAACAGCAGTTAAAAAGGCCAATTAGCCTGAACAAGGATGTGCAGAATGATCAAGGGAGGTGCGCGAGGTATGTAATATCAGATACAGAGGGGAATGGAAAGATTACAGGATGAAGTTGAGAGTGCAAAAAAATGATAAGAAAAGCAAAGGTGGAGAATGAAAGGAAGATTGCACAAGATGATAAAGATAAATAAAAAGACATTTTTCAAGAACATATAGTCCAAGAGGTCAGCGAGGAAGACAGAAGATCCTCTAAAAGATGGCATGGGTAATTTATTGACAGCAGAGGTAGACGCTGATAAAAAAAATAAAAATGAATTCTTTGCCTCGCTGTTCACAAAGCAAGCTGGGGGCAACACAGCAGAAATAGACGTACTGCACATTTCCCAGGGGATGAAAAAGACACACTGAAGGAAATTAAATCACTGTAGAATAGGTGATTGCCTATAGTTTGACAATGCTCTGGACAGACAAGACTCTGAAGACTGCTGTGCGTTAAAAGAAAATCTTTATTACAATATACCCACAAGCCTGCTTTGAAAGCAACAATCACATCAAAACACAGGGCCAAACTTGGCCCTGTCTTTATAAGCTGTTCCCTGTGGGTGAAGGGGAGCTACCTGAATGTACTAAGGGCAGAAATAAATCTGTTACAGGAAGCCATTTAAATGACCTAAAACAGTGTCTTTGAAATCAAATCAGGTAGGAGCAAAATTAGCTCTGATAGGTATCGGCAAAGTCCACTTACTCTTACCCACTTACTCCAGCAAATAATCCCATTAATTTAAATTTAATTATTCACACCAGTAAGGCAAGGAAAGAATAGAATTCTCTTTTTGTTCATCACATTTAGCAATCTAATTTCATTCTTTTCTCATGTATTCAAAGAAAGAAAATTGTAAGGGATACACAGACAGGTTTGCTGTTGGCCCCAGGTAGGCACTCCCTGCACCAGCCCTGGAAGGAGGAGAACCTGCACAATGGTGAAGTCCAAAGGACTTCATTTCAGAAACCAGTTAAAGAGCTAAGTGAAAATTATGCCATTGTTTATCACATCACTAACAAACCTAAGTGCTTAAAGGCAAGGAAATTAATATTGAGGACATTCATAAATCTCTGAGAAAACATACGTTATACCCACTTACAGAAGCTGCTGAGAATCTGGCCCTTTACTCTCATTCAATGTAAAATATCTATGTGTTGTCTTCTTCAACACAGTAGTCTTAATTCTAACCTAAAAATAAACCTTACTCTGTATCAGTGCAATTTCATATGCACAAATCTTTCAGAAGGAATTTCAATTAAGTTAACATTATGTATGCACCCATTACCGGCATGCAGTGATTGGTCTCTGACAGAACTGAATGGACATATACACTCCTAATATACTGCAAATGAGCAATGCTATATATTTCTCTATTATTCTTTACAAATAAATAATGTTTCCAAATGTAAGTGATTTTAACTGCCACTTGGTTAATCCATTAACTGGTGTTTCCAAATAACAATATCTTTGAGAATAATGCAGTTTTTTGGACAAATAAACAAATATATGGAAAATCCCAAGAGGCCAATGGTCAGAGTTAAGGGTATGGTGCTCACATAAATTAAGCACATCTTTAGGCTTGATCAGGATATAACTTCAACTGTGTTCCAACTAAAATGGATTATGTAATTAACTATTCCTTTTTAAAATTACTTTACATCTTTAAATGGTATGATAGATAAGTTTCATAGAACCCATAAATGATTTATGAGAAATATTTTATTATATTAATAAAATGCATAGCGAGAGCTTAATCTCTCAAAATTTAATACAGTGATACATGTGCTTTAAATTAAGTCCATAGCTAAACACTCCGTTACACCTCAGCACAAAGGTTCACCTTTTGTGGAGTCAGTCCTTGTGTACACTTTGAGCAAAAATAAATGAAATTTCATGTATCAGACACAAACAATCACACCCATGCACACAGAGTAAGGCTTGTGCATATTCTCTGTGTTTCTGTAATCTTTTGTATATGACATTCCCTTTTACCAGATATTTACATTAAACAGATGGCACACCCTTTACTGCAGTTGACCACAATTTGGCTGTTTACTAAATATTTTTTGAAATTATAGATTTTTGAGGATCACTGTCTTGATTTAGGAGAGATTAAATATTTAGAAAGGCAAGTCATGCTGTGACGATTATAAGCAACTGTTATTTTTCCTGTGCATGAACACTGTGCTTATCATTACATATTAGATACCTTTTAAATATATAATAATATGGCTAATACTCACTCACTAAGAAGTTAATTAAATAATTAATGAAATTAATCATCATCAATGTTAGCTAAAATTCTATATAGATGTATATTAAAAAAAAAAAAGCAGCAACAACATCCAAAATAAAAGCACAGTATCATACAGAGGCTGGCTTAGAAAAAGATGTTTTTCTCTCCCAGCTCTGAATACAAGCATCCTTTAAAAAATATTCAGCAGCTCTGTGCAATAAAAAGAAAAGCAAGTTCAGTTTAAATAAGTCTCTTTTCACTAACTAGTATATTATATGTGGCTTTTAATTATTGGTTTTGATTATTTTTGAAGATTTTTGTATTTAGATGGCACACACATTTTCAATCATGTCTTAATTACTTTTAAAAATGCTGCACTGGCTTAGGGACAAGACAGATAACTTGTTAAGCATTTGAAATTTCTGAGCTGTTTTCTCAGTTCTGGCAGTCAATACCCAAGTCCAGATTGTAACCTCCTTTCTGCCTCCAAAGCCTGCCTTGGCTGCGTGTCCAGTGAGGGATTATGGATTTAGCAAGGAAGGTAAGTGTGACTACAAGCATTGGCTCACCATCTGCTCCCCAGCAGAGTTTGGGCCAACCTGCATAGCCTGCAGCAAGACCAGGGCACTGTTCTCAATCCAGCCCTTTCCAACCTGGCTCAAGAAACACATCACATTCAGTCAGATGATTAGGTCTAAGTAGTCCATATGTAACAGAATATTTTTCCTAAATACCAAAATGAAAACAAAATGAATGCCATTTTTTTTTATTCTCCTTACTCGATACATCAAGTTTTACACAAATAAATACTCTCTTAAGGTTTATGCAAATTATAGAAAAATAAAACTATGCATTATTTAGCAGTTCTCCTATTTCAAGATCTAACAGACTTTATTCACAGCATGTTTTTCCCTAGTTTATGTTGGCCTTCTTTTCTGATTCTACTTTTTAATTCATCTTTTTAAATTATTCCTTTTTAAATCATTATCTTATGTGACTTCATAGATTTTCATGTATTAATCTATTATTAATTTTTTATTTTTTATTTTTTTACTATAGTCAACTTAATCTTAAATTGTTTAAATCTCTTTTAAGTGTAAACACTTGAACACGGACAGTTTTTAAAAATATGATGCTCTTAAACATTTTGGAACATTTCTATTTGTAGTTCATAACCTTATTCAAAAAGTTCTTGCTAAATATGCTCTCTTCTATTATAGGTACTTTTGACAGGATTATCAAGCACCACAAGTGACGAGCAATAGTACTGGATAAAGGAGGAAAAAAAAAAAAACAGCACACATATTGAGAGGGGGATACATTTTGTGTTACTGAAAAATATGTTTGTATTTTACATTAAAACCTGACATCTGCTCAGTGAATATAAATCGAGATTAATACACCCCCCTCTCCTTTTACTCATTCAGTTTTCTTTATGCTGATTCAGGTTAAGATTTTTTATTTCCACGAACAGCTACAAAGAATGCTGTTAAAACTGGCATTTTACTTGCTCCAGCCCAGCAATGAACATGGAAATAAGCTGAACAAACATCTTACCCTTTTTACTTAAACTGTTGTCTGCCCGACTGCTGAATGCACACAGAAAACAATCTAAAATTGTATAACCCATAATAGAGTATATTAAATTACAACATTGGTCAGTAATGGAAACTTATTCCCAGATATGAATTATTTACAGTCCATTTAAGTAATCCATATTCAGGTGTGGCAATGAAAAAAAAAAAAAAGTGCAACATAAATCTTTAATGTTGACCGGTTGAGAGAGCAGAGCTGAGGATTACAGACATTTTAAAGGGGGAAAAAAAAAAAACCTAAACGAATTGATATAGCCTGTTCAGTGGCTTACTGCACCGGCGTGCTAATAAATTGACGGATGGCATGTCAGGGGTAGGAGCTGAAATCCCAGCATTTCTAACCAGGGTGGGATCTAATAGCAGTGCACCAAAATAAAGAGTTTCTGGACCTTGATGTCACAGGACATAGTCTGTGCCTCGGTTACTATATCCTGTAGGTGCTTGGCATATGTTATTCCTGCATAAAAATCAACGCTTCTTGCTTTAACCCCATAACTGCATTAGACATTTTTCAAAGCCACTCACGGCGTATATTCATTGTGCTGCAAGCTGTCATTTCACTTTCTTGTAGTTTATATTTACCCTATTTTATCGTGCAGGCATTGCAGCGTAAGACAAACCTACAGAGCCCACACACAGCCCACTGTCCTGGTTTCCCTGCGAGAGACGCTGTGCGCTCCTCCCCAAGGCAGGAATTAAACCCACAGATTCTGGGACACGTTGCCAGGTACGGTCTCATCACTGCTATTGTTGTTGCCTAAAAATCAGACAGCTTGGGCGCTCCTTCAGAACGATGTAGCAAGAGATCATGGTGGGGGAAAGCTCTCACAACTGCAATTTCTTTTGTTTCCTGGAGCAGTACCTATATTAATTCATCTTACAAAGATCATTGCTCAAGAACTAAATTTTGCATACATTAGAGAGCAGAATTAGCATCGCGCTGTGTACAACGTTCCAGGCTAACTTCTCTCTAAGCAACCATTAAAGGTCATGTTTTGACGACTGAATGGCATGTCGGCACCTTGGCTCCCCAGAGAGGCATTCCCCAGGTACATGCAAAAGGTTATTAAATTACCTTCCAAGCAACACTATCTCCTCGGATGAAAATAATTACAGGCTTTTAGAGGCATCAGAATGCTTTCTATTTTTTTTAAATAAGATGAAGATGCAGTACCTAATGACCATTTTTGTGTGTGAGTCATAGAGCCTGTCAGTGGTGACAGGACAAATGAGCATAATGGCATAGCTTAAAGGGGAAAGGTTCATTTTAAATAGTGACAAATAATATTTAAATGGCATTGTTGGAGACCCATCATGCTTGTAAAATGTAGTTTGTATCTCTTCTTCATCCTTTAATTTCATCACTGTCAAATGGTATTAGCTGTTAACATGCAACATCAGGTGCAGATATAATTTTTAACTATTAAATGTGTCCATAACTAAACAATGCATCTTGATTGTTCCTATATTTTCTGATAGAATAAATAACATATTTTATAATTCACAATTTGCTCTGCCAAAGTGTTTTGTTGTACAGTGGGGATCTGTCCTAGGGGAGGATGGGGGGAGCAAGACCGGTTTAAAATGATACCTCAAACAAATTTCTTCTTGCCAAACACGCTGAAATGGAAATGACTTTCTCTTTAGACTAATGTAATTCACAGGTTTGAAGAGCCACAGGCAAGATCATGAGATTATTGAAAATTGGTCAAAACAGACCTGGGCAAACCAATACAGGCATGTATATACTGCATGTGCCATGATAAAAACAGCTGACAAACTTGGTTGCCCTTTACAATTTGGCCCTAATAGAAAACGTCTGAACCCTCCCGGCGCTCCTGCAGTGGCTTAGGGCGCAAACAGAAAATGTTTATTTTAAAATATTGAAAAGCAATCATGAAGCAATGTGCTGCAGACGTGAATTCTCCTGCACAACCGCAAACGCATGACTCAAAAAAGTTATTCAAAAGTCAATCCCGCACTTACTAAAAGGATTCAAGAGGATAAACGGTCGCAACACGCAGGTAATAAAATGACAGTGGGAAGCGCTTGGCTGGGAAATCACAACTTCTGGACCTCAAACTTTCAGAAAAAAAGCTTCTAATTTTTTAAGTATTTTTTCACAGCTTCATCATGTTTATTGCTATATTATTTTCAGATCACTTACGCCAAAAAAGTAGACAGTTTAGGTACCTTTGAGTTGTTAAAAGTTATAGCCAATTTTCTGAAAAATTATACCAGCTAAAAACACAACATTAAATATTTACCCTGTTGGATGTTAAAAAACGCTTACAATGAAAAATGTTCACATATTGACTATTCAAAATGGCCTTCACTTTGAAATTGTGAAATGGAAGGGATTGCAGATGTACAAGAATAAATATAAAAACAAATGAGTTGACTTGAAGTGTTGCCGGCTTTCATAAACATGCTACTGCAATAACATGTGACATTAATATTTAATTACAAAAGCACTGCTGCAAAATCTTTGAAATTAATGTTTTGCAAAATTAACATTCAGTGCACAGAAGCAAAGTCGTTCCAGGCGCGACTGTGATTAACAATGCCATTCACTTTACATATTATATTAATATATTATTCAAGCTAAGAATTAACACCTCCTAATTTAAATAAGGTGCTACATATCATGATGAGCTAAAATGCTTTTTCTTAAAATGGCCCATCTGATTTTAAGCAATCTGTGTTTATCATTTAATATTTTGTTATTGAATACTGTTCTCTGTAAAAAAACTCCTTGTACTTTAATTCCAAGATGAAGAGATCTCATTAAACTAGTGCCATAAGATTCAAGAATTACTGAGCCCCAAGAGCTGTGTTTTCTTTGCTGATCTACCTGGTACCACTCCTTTATTCCCTGCCATCGAGTTTTTCCTTCCTCACCTGTACAGCCTCCTTAGTTTCCCGACGTTTTCAAAAAAGCTACGTGTTTTCTTTTCTAAACCGTTGGCTGGATCTTCAACTGTTATGAAGGATTATAAATTCTTTTACAGCTACGTTGATTTACATCAGCTGATGATATAGCTCATATTGCCAACATTATCACGTTGCTAGTACATTTTGGGGACGGCGATTCCTGGCTGCTCTGCATTCTGTGCTGTTTCTGCCTTGTTGTAGGAGGGTAAAGACAAGCTAAGGGCTCTGGGGAGGTGGTGAGTCTAACACTCTGCCTATCTCGCACACAGCTTCTCGCCCTCCAGCTCTACCTCTCAGCTACGGGCATTCAGGCTGGTATCGAATTCTCTGTGTTTTGAACTACAGAGAAGTACAACTTCTGGTGGGACGTGGCTCAGCAATCAGGCCTGGAGGACGTTAAATGGGTTGACATATTCTCCAGCAGGTCAGACACACTGGTTATTTTTGTTTTAGGAAAATACTGATGAGACAGATGGGTACATCACTTCAGTTTAACTACACAGAACTTCATTTGCCATCTTTAATCTACTGTAATTGTTTGGGATTCTTATTTCTAAAGCAGAGAAGAAACACATTTCAATGCCTTTGTTTGCATGTGACCAGCAGACTTCTAGCAAGCAAAAATTTTTGATTCGTCTTACATCAATAGTTAGAATTCATTGTCTATAATTTCAATTCTGTTAAAGATTAGTTGCAATGCACATGGATCTTTTGTAGTCACACACAGGTTTGTAAGAGCCCACAAATTAAGATCCACTTGCTGAAAATTACATCCGTACACCTTAAGCATCTGCATTTAGCTACTAAACCTTTGTCCCTCCTAGATAAAATCCCATGATCCTTCACAGCTCCTTTTCAAGAGTATCTTAAAAAATAATAATAATAATTTAAAAAAAAACAACAATAAAGGAGATTTGATCTCTTATTTATATGTTCTCTTGTGAATGATTCTGATCAGAACAGAATCATTGGGAGCTGGAAATATTGCCTGCGAAGATTTGAGTATAAAAGATGGGGATTTCAGATCTCAGTGAACAAAGGAAATGTTTGCAGAGAAGACAAAGCAATACAGGACAGTTGCAGGCTAAGAACTCTTTCTATCATTTGCTTGCCAGTATCTGCAACACTTTGGGCTGTATCTTTGCAGTGAGCTAAGGAGGGGCAAAGAGCAGAAAGACATGGCTGTATGACACCATATACGCCTTCTGCTTGGTAGTGTATTTCCACTAGGACCTGCACAGACAGCCTTCTCTAGATGGGAGTGACACAAAAATTTGTCCACTGACACTGCTCATGGACTAAAATGATCCCTCCACAAACAAGTCAATGATTTTGGGATACACACAGCAACTTCACTTTGAGGGCAACCGATTCTTTGTAGAAAAGAGGCATTTGTGCCATAATGCTAAAGCCATCTTAAGACATATCCACATAAAGGCAATGTCCTGTTCTTTCAATTGCTTTCAAACTGGATTTGGGCCTGTTTTATGACAATGATATTACAGCTATATCCTGCATCATTTTCTTTACAGAAAATTAGATGTGACATAATGACAAGATATTGTCTTAATTATAGTTTAATCAAAAATAGAAACTCCAGACTTTTCCTTCTTCCTTGTAACTGTATCTACTATCTAAAATTGAGAAGATACTGAGGACACTTAAATATGGAAACGCCACACTTGGCCTACCTTACTGAAGATCACTTTCTTGCTAACTGCCCCATGATCAGACAAAACCAGCTGTGCACTAGAAAAACTTGAGCAAGTGCTACGCACCATCAGCTGATAGACCTACATTTTAATATTTTAACTAAAAAAATCCCCTCTGTTCACAGCAGACAATAATGATTCATCTAGTGGTTTCAAATATTTTTCTGAAGTCATCGTATTTAAAGGTTTGTTTTAATTTTGGACCACAAAACCTAAACAAAACAGATAGGGAAATAAGATTTCAACTCAGAAACAGGTAGTGAAGTATTTATTAGTGTCTGCTTATCTAAAATCTTCACCCTCCAACACTTCCAAAAAAATTTACTAAAATAAAACACTCTAAAAGTCAAGTAGAATCAGAGAGCCTTTTAGAACTGCAGACGAAACTGTACATATGGCATCCAAGTGTATGGTAGAATTTCCTTCTATTTGAATAAAACATGGCATTTCAAAATGAATTAAGAGAAAACAAAGGAGATGAAAGTGGGAATACCTTGTGACCTTCTTGAAAAATGTTATTTCTTCTGTGCAGTGAATATATTCAGTGCAAAGCTCAACATCAAAATACAGATATATAATATTCAGTTAACTTCTTACAAATTGTACATGTATATATTGACACAAGTACACACAGCCCTTGAAAAATTTACATTTTAGTGTGAAAAGCTGGGAAATAGCCATTGATGCATTAGAATGACCTTTCCATGGCAAGTCCTCCTAGCCTTAAGAAGCACTTAATGGCTGAGATGTGAGGGCACTCAAGTATCAAAAGCGTGGCACAAAAATTTGTGCCCACTGAACTCATGAGCCTGTCTTTCCCAAAGCCCTGCAAAGCAGAGAGGAGATGCCCAAGATTTCCAGTAGACACAATGCTATGAAAAGGTTTTGCTTCTTTCAAGCCCTGCACAAGACCGTCACTTGCATTTCGGTTGAAGCTCTCCCCATACCCATGCCACAGTCAGGGAAGCAGTTTGCACACTCAGAGAAAAGTATTCTTTATGTAATTGTTCACAAGTTTTTACTTGCCTCTCAAATTACTTTTTGAAAAATGATCTCTAGTTTAGCTACACTAAGCTCAATATCACTGCACCAGCCATGATGAAGAACAATATTTTGGCAACAGCACACAAATAGCTCTGCCTACTCCTTTCCTAGAAAGTAGTAACTAGTGAGAAATAAAAAAAAATACTTACACAGTGATAACATTCACTCTTTTTATATGAATTCTCCCTCACAATATGTCCAACACTGAACTAAAGAGGCCAAAGCCTACTTTGTCCAGTCACCATATTTTTTGTCTCCACTGATCATAAAGGAGCTTGTACTGCATGGAGACTCAGGCACTGTAAATTTCTAAGCAGATTTCATCACAAAATTAACTTTATCCCTGTTTACCATGATCAAATTCTTACCTACTGACGTAAGGATCTCACCTGCATTTCTATGTAAAATATGAAATTATTTACAAACCATGATTTGCAATTCATTGCTTGGTAGACGGAGGGAGGAAATACAAGTTGGGCTCATTTGGGTAGGAGTCAGCATTGTTCTTTCTGTCTTCAGCTTACCACTGTCCTCTCAAAATACGGCTTTCCACAGCAAATCTCTGTTGCTACAGGTAAAACAATGGAACTTTGTCTAAATAAATTCTGACTAATATACAGAGAAACCATTGGGGCCCAATGAAAAGCCCAAGTTGTTACTAGTGAGGGAAGGCCTACCTAATTAATAATGATGACCCTGGCTGGTAGATTTCCTTGACAAACTACCTTGAGTGGCTTGTTCTGTTGTTTCTTTTTTTAATCAATGTAAAATCACATAATTTGGCCCAAGGCATTTTTAATTTAAAAGCTTATTTTGGAGATCTAAATTTACTAAATGCCAACAATGCAGCACACAAACATATGAATGAACATTTCTTGGGAATGTAATGCACTATCCACTGATTTCTGTATATTACAGAGAAAGAGGCAAAAAACCAAAACAGAAATATCCTTATACCTGGAGGGTTCTGAAGGCTGCAGAAGTAAATGCAGAAGATTTTCTGTTATTGATAAATAAAATGATGACCTCTCTGGTCTCGCATGCTTTGTGATGTAACCTGTGATTTCTGCCAAGCCCTTCTAACAGCTCTCATCACAATGTGAACTGATAGTGCGATATGTTAACATCACCACTAATGTGCACCACCATTACACTTGCATTACACTTTTCTCTCTTTGGTTAGACAGCTTTCCTTCAGGCCATTAGACACTGGAGGTATGTATAAAAATGTACCTCTTCAATGCAAGCAAGTCCCCCTGAACTTCAGGATAATTAAACAAATTTTACATGAATTGGTTTGTTGATTCCTATTTTCATCTGAAATTGGGCCCACGTGACAAAGTTTAAATTCAATTCTAAGTTTTTTAAGGACCAATGGAATTTACATTTACACTCTCTTTCAGATCTACAAATAACATTCAGTAAAAGAAAGAAGATAAAAAATAAACATTTTAATATCCTGTTTTGCTATTCTTCTTTATTCTTTTCTAATACCATACAACCTAATAATACAACATATAATAAATATTTAAGGTGAAATAGCAATGAATCTACATTGTGCTTTCTAAAGTCTCTTCCTGAAAGGCTGATTACTCACAAATTGTAATGGGTCTATCATACAAAATTTATATTTCTTTCATGATGTGATTCTTTAGCCTTAATATTCACTTGATTCACACTGATTACAATAGAATATGTACAGGAACAACAGTAGATGAGACCAGATGGAGTTATAGGAATACTCTCTGCTTTTGAATTCACATACACACTTCAGGCCCCAAAAGCAATATCATATCTTAAATATGCTCCATGGCCCTCATTACCAGCCTAATGAAAATAAACTTAATGAATGCATAGATTGCCCAAACTTTATGCACTGGACCAAAGAAGTTTTATTAAAAAAAAAAAAAAAAAAAAGGGTATAAAAAAGGACAATGCAAGCAAAATGTTTAACATCTGACCACTCTCAAACCATCCTGGCCAAACCAGTACGACAGTGTTTTTCCCTTCTCACAATGTCTCCTATACTCCTTCCAGCGTGCAGTAATTTTTTTACAAGTAGCTGAGCCCCATCACACTCAACAACAATGTTTTTAACACTTCTCTGCCTATTCCTCTGGACAACAAAGCCAAAACATGAGTCTTCCTTCACTCAAATCTGCCTTTTGCTAAAGTTCTGAAATGCCAAATTTACCAGTTTTCCTTCTACCAGTGAGGGAAATGTGGATGTTCCAATGTCACTGGTTGGAATCCTGCCTGACATAACACCACCTAATTAAAGCTATGGGTTTCTCCTTCGAGAACATTTCCTAAATGCTTCTATTTTTTTCTTTTATTCCCCTTCCAGCATGCCCTTTTCCTTCCCAAGCAGACAATTCCCATAATAGGGTGCTTTAAATTCCCTTCCAAGGCTGTAGTTCCTCTTTTAATTGTCCTCTTAGATGGCCGGGCTTTGGGACATCCTATCACATTTCTTCTTATAAGAGAAACCAAACATTTGCCCCTTAAACGTATTTTTCAATGTAATGTGGAGCAGATAACTCATCTGAGAAGACATACAAACACAGCAGAGCACTGCAGAACAGAGCGGTAAGTGAATATAATCACACAGGATTTCACATGCACACACAAAAAAATAATAGTATCTTTATGCTAGAGGCATTCTCTGACATTGATATCTTTAACATTTCACCAACATGGAAAACCACAAAAGCATTAATACACACAATGAAGTTAACAGTTTATTGTAGCTCCCAAGCATGATCATAGCAGCGCTTCAGTTAATAATACTTCATACATTCAAAGGCAGAAATACCGTTATCATCTGCTACTGAAACAAACAAGAAAAAGCCATTTGCAGCATCCACCTCTACTCCCAAAGCATATTCAGAAAGAGTTAAAATATGAAATAAAATTATAAAGGCACCAATGATATTTTTATAACAGAGCTATCGCTGGTAAGCCGTATTTTAGAGAAACACTGCACATTTTGATGACTGTCAAAATTTACATAACTTACTCTCCATGAATTAACTATGAGGTATAAAATGCAACTTTGGCTAAATAAACCCTCAGCAATTGTAAAGCAGTATTTCAGGCATCGCTAGAAAAACACCAGACTGAAACATTAAACAAAAAAGATGAATATCGAGAGAAGTGATCTCCCCAATATTTCGTTATTGTTTTGGAATAAATCAAACAATCAGAGAAGATAATCTTTCGAAATACAGATCATAATTCTAGTTGCTATCGTACTTTTTACTTTTATTTTTAATGAGTGTTTGTCAATTTAGTGCGTACAATCAAAACTCTGACATATTAGGGTAATGAACTGAGTCCAGGAATTACCAGAAAACACATAAATACTAGAATTTCTTGAAAACACAAAGTGTTAAGAGAAACAAATTCCAGTCTTTAACATCTGTCCTACAGATTCTTACCATTTATCTGCTGATCAAAATTTCGAATGGTGCCAAAAAAAATCATGAAGTCAAAAGGACTTGGTGGGGGGATCTTTGTTTCTCTCTAAAAGCCTAAAAGTTATACTCAACTGCAGCACAAAGAGTAAAGAGGTTGTTATTCATATTAACTACATTTACATTCCTATCGCAACATCCAGAGAGCTAATAGTGGGGTTATTAACATAACAAACGTAAATGTTCTATATAAATAATACTGTTTCAGGCCAGCAACCGCTCATCTGACAGCATTTAGGCACAGGCTCAACATCTGTTTATGAACACTTTGCCTAATGATATCATCAGATATCATTAAGTGCGGCAGAATACAGCACAGAGGCAGGTGCAGCTGCCTTCAGTACCCATCACAGAGGAAGAAAAGAGCTGCATTCCCGATCCGAAAACCCATCATTAGGACAATTTTCTTCGACAAACCAGCCCTGTGATTTCAATCTGTATATCACCTGTAATTGTAGTTTTTAGCAAGAAGCTGATTCTATACATTTAGCGACGAATCACGTTGATGGCCTGAATACTGGAAACACATTTGTGCTACCAGCTGCGGCAGCTTTTTTTAGAGCCTGTGTTAACAAAATACTGCTAACAAGGCAATGCTTGGAGTGCAGCTTTGTTTCTCTTTCTTGTTCATAGTGTTTAGATGTGCATAATTATGGAGATTAGCAATTGATTGCTTCTCAATAATAATTGATTATTGGTCACTGAACCTTCTCCAAAGCACTTCACCAAAGGTGAGGACAGGTGATAAGTTCATTCGTAGCGGATCTAGGAAACAGAAAGGGAAAGGTCCAAAAGAACCTTCGATTTGTACATCAGTTTCCATGATAAACAGACCAAAGGGATAATAGAATATCCCAAAGCCTCGTTTGCCCAGAGGCAAATTGTAGAGATCATAGCAAGCCTGCAGAATTCTCCCTGTGGACTATGTAAGAAACATACATCATTTTTATATATGTCAGTTGTTCTTTGATTTGAAAATATTTCTACCCATTTAATTTATCTTTTTCAGTCAGTTTTCTTAAATTGTACAATTTAGGGGTTATATCAAAGAATGAATATCATTTCTGAATACCCCTAAAATGAAACAAACTGACAATATAATGCAAGTCTCTTTAGTAGGAATGTACAAATATTGAAGCATCTATTGTCATTGACTTCAAAATCACTGTACCCTTTTGATCTGCTTTATATCCATCAAAATTTTAGTCTGTAGCGACTGCCTTGATGCAACGTAACATAATGTTGGGAATATATCACGATGCCACAGCTAAAATTTAAAGGCGAATGCTCTTATTTTTGGCTTAATCACCCACTGTCAATTTGGACAGCAGATACCCAATTTAAATTTATTGGAGTGCATGGAAGCCACTCAGACAATAAAGTATCTGTAGCGTTCGTAAAATGGTAAACATCATTTCTCGTTGGCTATTGAAAAGTGTTTTGAACAGTTCAGACCAGTTTTTCTAACCCTTTTGTGTTTACAGAAAAATGTAATGGCAAGCCTGACATACCATACCATCCATCTTTAGATAACTCTTTTTTTCCCCATACAGAATTTTACAATGACATGTCTCCTCCATGGCAGTGAACTTTACAACCTGATTCACGAAACACGAAGCTTGTTTAAAGTTAGCCTGCTCCATTTCTAGGAGATTTTTATGCTAAAATGAGAAACAGACTGCACAATTATGATTCAAAAGAAAAGTGTCCAAGATAGAAGGTGGAAATTTAAGTAAGAGAAATCTATGGGACCAGAGTCCGTGCTTGCTTCTTGCTCAAAGAAGTGGCCTGTAAAGTGAATGCACTCACTTTTAAGATGGTCTCACTCAGCCTTTGGGTTGCTTTCCTCAAAAGCAGACCAATGGTAGCAAATATTCAAATTGCACATCACACCCATGATTCCAGCACCAAGACATGAAGGGCTATTTGGTGCTTATAACCAACTGCCTTTCACCTGTTCCTACCTGGGAAGCTGAAAGAATAGGGAAGGTCTTCAGACCAAAGCATTATAAATAGCAGAAGTATTTTGACAGTCTAAGAGTTACTTTATCCAAGAGACAATCTTCATGTAATGTAACTGTGCATTCTACAGAAGGGTTTTCTTTTTAAAGCAGCTTTAATCCAACCTCTGTTTGTGCACACAGTTAGATGAGGAGATAATTTCCAAGCACAATGACTTGCAGGTGCAAATAGTGATATAGATAACAAACTATCTGATCTGTGGGCACAGATAGATAGTTAGACATCTAGAATCCTTATGTGCAGCCATAAATAACTGCATCTTCAATTATTTATACAAATAAGTAGAGAAAGCTGGCCTAGGGAAAAAAAAATGAAGAAAATAAATAAAAAATAAAACAGCATTTGGTGCAGTATAAGCTATTTTCTATGTTAAGAATCCAGATTTTCAAAATACAGAGGCAACATTAAGAGTCTGCATTACTACCCCTCCTATGGCGACTAAAGAGAGATAATCTTTTGTCTTGCTTTAAATGCAATGCCTGTTTAAATTTAAGATCACTGTAAGATTTGCATGACAGCAGATGAACTGATATAGCTGCTCTCATGCTGAATGAAGGTATCAGCTAGTAATGTAAACATTGAATTGCTTCACTGCCTTTGATTGCTGCATGAAAATAGTTCCTACCACATTTTACATTAGTTTTTAATGTTTCAGTTAAACAGGGGCAAGAATGGAACCATAGAGATACCTGACATTTTCCTCCTCCAAAAAAAAACCATCCCCCAAAACAACACATTGACAGTACACAGAAGCTAACAGATTCATATTTTTCAGGAAAATGGGAACAATCCCCACCACAGAACGCTCAGGCATATATATGTATGCAATATAAAATCTTACGCAAATGATACAAATTCTAGATGCATATGCAAAATATTATAAATATTATGAAGTGTGGAAAGCCAATTATTTTAAAGTCTGCATAAAGCCTGTGTGATCATTATCCATTCCCCATGTGCATATACATTCCAATTATCTTTAATCACATGACCACACAGACACTTTTTCCATAGGCGCCTGCCTCATTCAGAGCACTGAAGGGTTGGTTTGATGCAAAGCTATACAGCTTCTCATTTTGTCCCTACTGTTCTCTCCTTGATTATTCCACAGTATTTAGGTTCCACTCTGAATTATAAAGGCATTTGTATCTTTTCCTGTTGCATTCACAGAAAAGAACTCAAGTGTTCTCATTCTTAATTCATTTTACAAGACCCACTGGAAATAAGAGGGTGTCATTCTCTCAACTGAAATTTCCACAATGGGGAATTTAAGGAACAAAGAGATTAAGATCAAAAGTATCAACTAATTTGGTGCATCTACTACAGAAAAAATAATAATAATAATAAAGCTGCTTTTTTTTCTCAGAGTAGTCAAGATGATGGTTTTTTGGGTCAGCAGCAGAACCTCACTGACTTCAGATACAGTCCAAAAGTCGTACAGTGGGATCCTTGGGTCTCAGGTCAGACCTTTAGAAAATATATAATAAAATAGTAATAAGCTGGAAACACAATAGCAGGAATGAAGGATGGGAAAAGCTGATGGGAGCCCAGTGAGAGAGGCCTGATGCTGCTCTTGTCAAAGTACCACATTTTTTTCACACAGTTCCCCCACTAATTCACTATAAACTTTCAGCAAAGGCAACAAACAAGTCAAACCCCCGGTTCACCACGAAGAGATGCTACATAGATTTACTGTACAGATTTTTCTCTCCACACCCAGGAGAACCAGGACCAGCACCTTCCCTCATCTATTCATGTATGCCAACAGCCATTCGCTGTTTTCTGCTCTTAACTTTCCTCTACATACGTGTCAACCCATAGTCCTCATAGTTGAAAGTATTAATTAGAGTAAGGAAAAAAATAATCAAGCTTTAATGTTTTCATGCTAAAACCAATTAATTATTAGTGGGTCATACGAGCATATAACTTTGTGTATGGACCTCCTCCATAGGTACTGCATGATATGAGCTAAGTCGGTCATACGAGCATATAACTTTGTGTATGGACCTTCTCCATGGGTACTGCATGATATGAGCTAAGAGGTTGTATGAAAGCACTCTTCTTGCTCCCTATTTCCTCTTAGGCATCCCTCCCTTTATCCTTTCTCTTCTCCCTTTTTGTCCCTTTTCTTTCTGTTAATAAGCCTGCCTGTGTCCTTTCCCTAAACTTTACATTATCCCTAGAATAAAGGAGCTAAAAAACAAAACAGCAGAAGCATACAGCTACAAAGACTGATGTCTTTAATTGTGGAAGTTTTTCCTTTGTCTTCCTTTACATATATAGCTCTCTTCAAATGGCAATTACTCAGGGCAATGGAAGTCCCTGGGCTCTAGATGTGTATCTTGGAAGTGCCTGGCATATTTTTTCTGTTCCTATTGGATAAAAACCACATAGTAATAACAGTCATTTTGCTTGGTTTTATTTCCCATGTTATGCATGCAACTATTACTTTTGTGAATGTGTTGCTATGACAAAAGGCTTTCCCCTGTGCAACAAAATCTGGCTTCGACAGCCAACTGCAATGGCTGGAGAGGACCATCAATTGATCAGGTTGCCTTTTGTAATAGATAGCTTACTGTACATCATTTTTAGGCAGTCCGCTTAAAAATATTATTTGCAACGTTGGCCACCTGCTCTTCATGATCTACAATGTTGACGGAATGCAGCAAAGAATGTGCATTATGGATGCCTTCATGGTTGTTGGTAAATTTGAGTCTTACATTTTGCTTTAAGAGCGCGTTGGAAAAAAATGCAGTTGATAGATAATCTTCTGTTTATTCTCTTCCAGCACAAAATCAGAAGTTTTCTTTCTTTCTCCCCTAGGAAAAGCCTGGCCTCAGAGGCAAAATACAGTGTAACGCATCTAAAATGCTCGAGCAGGATATCTGATTTGTATGTAGTTGTTAACTGTTACATTGTGTAAAAGAAAAGTTACTTGAAAACCTGTCACAACCTAACACAATAGTGCAGCCTTGAGGAGGGTCTGATAACGATGGTTGAAAACCTAGTGAATTTTCGCTCAACACAGCACGTGGGGCTCAAACTCTGTTACAATCCAGGGCACTCCTGCGCTCTCTCTTAAGGCCCAGCCTCACCCATTGCACCGCACACAGAGCACTACAGCCACGCCTGCTCTGACAGTGCCATAGGGCTGGTTCCCTAACCGAGCTGATGGCTCTTTTTTCTCCTCTCAGTCTATCTATGAATGGAAGCAGTGTGACATCAGTCACAGACCATTAGATCTGCTCACATTGCTGTGTTGCCCACAAACAGTAAAATTCCCTTTTCTTGAAGCACAAGGCTCCACGTAAACCTGCTGCTATTATAAGTTCTTCCTATTGCAGCGGTGGCTCAGCTGAGCTCCAGTGACAGGAGCCGAGCCTGGGGTGTCTATCAGGGACCACTCATGCACCAAAACTGCATTCCCAATATACTGCCACTAAAATCTCATTTTGGTTCTCCAAATATCAAGCCTTGCCTTCTGGAAAGCAAGTAATATCATTTCCTCTATCTATCTTAATTTTAGTCCTGATATTGTTAGAGACAACTTGAAACAGGAATAGAAATGGGACAAATCATTATCACAGCCTTGGGTATCTCAAGCTTTTAGTTGTTCTAAAGCCATAGCTGAGTTTAGATATGAATTTCCAGGGAAGCTGTTAATTATTTACTGTCATACACAAGACACAGGGATGTCATCGTTCTTAGGAGTCCCACAATAACAGATCTGACAGGACAGGTCATGGCCCCCCCAGAACAGGATTCCCTTAGCAAGGCTTTAAAGGAATTTAAAGAATTTTAAACCCATTTAAACTTCTCACTTACTAAACTTCTGATCTCCATGTTTCCCTAGGTGCACAACAAGAAAACAGACTCAACACATTTGGATTGAAATAATAAAAAGTGATCATAATTAGGGTTTGAACATTAACATTATATTTTTCTGATTACTTTTTCAAGTAATATCTCTTACAAGAAGCAATACATTGTCAATACAAATTCTCAATAGGAATGTGGCTTAATACCATACAATTGGCTTTTTATCAAATTCCGCTGGAGCAACTTCTCTGCCATCTGAGCAGGTTTTGTGCTAAATGCCACTGAAGTGGCGGCACTTCAAAACAACGCTAGGAAAGGTTTTGTTTGGTTTTGTGCTTTGTTTTTAGCACGCAAGTGACTTCAGCAAGAAGCACCACTGTCTGGAAGTCGTAATAATGAGAGGTGGTACCTAAGAACTAGCATGGCCAGGTAGTAAGAAGTTCATGAGGTACGTTCTTTCTCTGGGATAAAAATGCAGTCTATTTGAGACTGACATCCATGTAATATTGTTACGTACTCAATAATAACAAACCACCATATGTCACACAACCCTGCCTACACTGTTTGGAAACCACTTAATACTTCTTTATTTACTGCTTTATACATGGAGGGAGGAGGAGGAGGCTGCAAGTATGAAGTTCCTTTTTCTATTCCTTGAAAAACTTCAGGTTGCTGCAGTAATCCAATGCAGCAACATTTATTCACAAGTACATTTGAAAATAACTTACAGACTTCAACAGCTTTATCATGTAGCTAAACACGAAGTGTCCTCAGATACATTTGCATCTCTGATTCCCTTTGTGTGTACTGGTGCACACTTAGCTTGAGATCGCCACAGCGAATCATATACAAATTACATTTCCTATCACTTAGCCACAAGATTTCAGATATTTGACACAATCCATAAAGTTAACAGTCATTATGATACCTGTGCTATTTATAAGTATCCACACGGTAGGAACCTGCTCTGTGAAGAAGAGACTGAAAATGGCATTTTCATCTTTTATTGAGAATTTCTCACACTGTCACCACCAAACACATGCTTTAGCAGCACAGTATATACGCTACGCTTCTTTTCTTTAGTAGTAAAGATGTGCCTGCAGAAGGCAATTTAAATCCTTAAAACCAGCAGAAAAAAAAAAAAATCTTTTTAAATTGAAAACTCAAACTAATTGATCGCCAAAAAGAAATGTTCATATATGCAATTTTGATTTACACTGATCATGTTCTGAAACAACCTTAATTTAACAGACAAATCAGAGCAACGGTTTTGTGAATGTATAAACAGGTATTAAAGCTTTTGCAGAATTTGGTAGGAAGATACGTTATCTATTGTTTCCACTTCTAATATACATGTGTAAAGCATTTACTAGCGTACAGCTTTATAAACAGCACAAGATGGAAGTATCTGAACACTTAGGTTGTCACCTTAAAACAAACTGTCACACATTTTTCTTCACACATTTGAAACCCAACTTATCAACCTTAACAAGTGTTGTTATCAAAAGAATTTTGGTGCCTTTGTTCTTTCCCTTTTGCAAGCAAATTACACTTTTAGGATTTATTAAGACAAGAAACAATTTTTGAATAGCAGGTCAAAACTCTCTATGGAAAAATTCTCATTACTTTCTAGCCTGAAGCAGTATTTACCACTCCAACTTATCCATCTTTTTCCTGTTTTTTATATATCTATATTTCCAGAATCTTGTTTCTGTGCCTAATGCTATAACATTGCAGCAGTTTGTTCAAAGCAACACTCTTATTTTTGCTCTTAGCCGGTGCTATACAAACCCTGATCAATTATTGAAGTGTAAGCCCTGAAGTAACACAGCCATTACTGCAGCAGGCAGATAAAAATGGAACACTTTTAGCTACAGTATATTTACTTTAGAGTTTCAGCAAACAAACCAACAAGTTAAACTACCTTGTCTTTCACTTTGTTTGATGTACTAATATTTCCTGCATGTTCAAAAGTCTTTCTTTTAAAACAAAGTTACTGAAATGTTATGGCTGCTTGCTTGTGAGAATACCTAAGCTTAAATATGTGCATGAAACAGCCTTGAGATATAGAAAAGGCAGCATTCAAGTCGTACAAATCTAATACAGAAGCTGCTATCTGTAGTGCCATAAGAGCCAGTTTTTTTATGAGCTGTTTGGTATTTTAAGTTCGCCAAACTGCAGAGCCTGCATATTGTAATGACATTAAAAATGATGCTGGGAGGTATCTTAAACAACAAACAACATCACCGAGATAAGTATTCATTAAAGGAAAAAAACTCAAATTAGAGGTGTTGGAAATTTCTTACGCAATCAGCCGCTAATCACTCGTGGACTTTTCTCCTCCTGTAGCGAACTCCTTTACTCACAAAGGAGTGCCCAAGATGTAATTTTTTGTTAAAAAGCTTTCTTATTTAATTATACAGAGTCTACTTGAGAGCGATGCCAGTTCAAGACTAGAACTATTCATCTTCTGATGGTTCTGCATGTGCATCTGCACAGAAGATATAATGTTTTTCAGTTTCAATGTCTGTTCTGGGTTTTAAGGACTAAATGATAGTGAAGACGACTGGAAACTTTCCAGATTTTCCTATATAAACTGCTTAGCAAAACCAAAAATTAGTACTTATGCTACAGAACTAATAAATGTTTGACATTTGCATTTTATCACTTATGGTATGAAGAGAGGGAAGAACTCGTCCCAGGAAGTTTGAGGGAAACTATAACAACTCAGTTTTAGAAACGGATGTTTAAAAAAAGCTTGTATAGTTGTGCTCAGTTCTCAGCTGCTCTTTTCTGGTTCCCAGAGGAAAGCAGGCTGTGTGGCTTGCAAGCACCATACGTGAATAGATTATGAAAAATGATCTCATGAATGCATAAGGATGTCATCACGTCCCACTAGAAGGCATTTGATAGCGGGATGAAGTAGCCATAAGTAAAAAAGCTACAGGTACTCTGATGTTTCCATAGGTTTGGACAAAACAAAATAGTATTATGAAGAGGTGCTCATCTTTTCTTTTGTTTTAAGTACAGTGGAGTGTGTGCAACATTTGCATTTGTGGGAATATTCGTAAATACTGCCACTGTCTGAGACAGAACAACTTGTTCACACAGACAGTATGTATAGGGCCCCAGTAATACAGAACACATACTTTCCTCACATATCTGAACTTCCCCAAAATTTACTCTAGTCTAGCAAATATGACAATAAAGAAACCATTCCTTTTCAGCCACAAAGAAAAGAAAGTTGCTGGTACTGCCTGCAATTCATAGAAACACATTGCTACCCTGACCTTACTGGACAAACTGCAGCTGAGAAGAAGCTAGGCAGTAATACTGTTCTTACCTAGATATACGTAGATGAGCCCCATTCTTTCCACACCTATTTTTGCTTCCTGTTGGATGAACACAAGCCCTTCAAATCTAAGGTAGACAACCCGAGTACACGTACATACAGGTATGCATCCATACATATGATGTAGAAAATAGAAAGTCAGGCTTTCATTAAACTATAACTTTGGGCAATTACTAAACCATTTCAAACAATCCCTTTTTTGTCCTTCTTTTCAATACACCTTATTTTAAAAAACAGAAATCACAGCGAATGCAAGCAACCTCTTTATCTTCCATTTTATTTTATTTTTATAACCACTACATCTGAGCCTGGTAACATATTCAAGGTATGCCGCAAATACTTGGAAGCAAAAACCTTTTCATTTGAACATTCGATTCACTGAAAGTGAGGTAGCCAATTTGTTGTTGCAAGCGTCTGTGCTATTATTTTTAGAGCTCTCTGGCAGACAGCTTATGAAAGGTGGTTTGTATAAAGCAGCAACATAATTTGAAAAAGTGCAAAAAGGGAATCTATAGTGATGCATGCCTTTGTGAAACTGCTCTTTATTTAAATATTACACTGGATAGTAGAAACAGGCTGGCTGGATTTATGAGGTGTGAAGCTATGTCTCATAATGATTAACATTAGAATCACAATTTAGACCTGAGGTCAGACTCCAGATACTACATTAACCTCCTTATTTTTTTAGAAAATCTGGAGCTCTCATTATTATTACAGTCTTTATTAAAACAAAGATGCTGTTGAGTTTTCTGCCTATTTCAAATGAGTCGGGAAAGTGGGATCAGGCCTTTGAAACTTCTGTTCATTACTACACTCATCCATGCTTAGCTTTTCCCAGACGAGCTATGTTTACTTATGTTATATATATATATAGGTCCTTATATATATGTACATACATACACGCATATATATGTATATAAAATAATCTAAAACTTGAGTAACCTCTCTTGGAGCCATCAACTTCAGACAGATTTGCAATGACATAGACAACGTGGGTTAAATCACAATAACAGCCCTCTAAACCTTCACTGTTCTGTTGTTCTGGGTGATTGTCCTCAACATAACAACACTTCTGCTTGCTTCCTGCTGTTTGTAGCTGTGGTCCCTATGAGCATGGGGCAAGAGCCAGCAGGAGGGTGGCTTTGGGGAGAGGGTTGCATTGCCACACCTAAAGAACAGGAGTTCATAGAATCATAGAAAATCCTGAGTTGGAAAGGACCCACAAGGGTCATCGAGTGCAACTCCTGACTGCACACATGACCAAAAAGATCTTCAAGTACTATGTGTATGTTGTGATCTCTATAGTTCAGCTAGCTTAGGGATGGAGTGGAAAATCAATAGACGCTCTATTTCAACCTTTAGCCCACAGTTTACATTCCATTAGCAAGCATTTCTGGTTGGTGACTCCTACAAGCCCTTTTCCTACAGGCAATTTGAGGACCCTGGAGTCACAAGAATGCTTTGAGCGCAACATGTCTATGTAGACTGATTATTCTGAGCAAGAAACAACTTTTTTGCATCTTACAGGTGCACAAAATCTCCTGCACATGCATACTGTACTCCTTCTGCATACACTTGGTACAGCTGATGCTCTCTGGAGCTGACAAGCTTACGTGCTTAGAGCAAGGTTGCTGCTGTATGCCCAGAAAGATTCCTCAGTCTTATCTGCAAATGGAAACTTCCCTCCCAGCCCTTCAGGAGTAAAACTCGGGGAAAAGGAAAGTTAGAATAGTCACTGTCTGACTAACTGCTCTACTACATTGCAAGCAATTATTAAAACAAACAACTTTTCTGTACCCCTCAAAAAGCAACAAGAGTTCTGTAGCCAGGTATAGCTACAACTCTGCTGTTCACACTACTCCCACTCCATTTCTTTTACTTTCAGAAATATTTCTTTAATCTACAGAAAAAGAAACTGAATAAAGTAATTTATATCCATCTGTCCACTTAGTTTCAAATTACCTGGATCTGCTTGTAACTTAGCATATTATAATATTGGTTGAAGATTACAAGTAGCTGAACAAGATAAACCATAACCCAGATCCCCATTTCCCCCATGTCTAAGCAAATGACAGATAAATGATTTTATTAGGAATCTATGGCTACATAAAATACTTGCAAGATGCCAAAATCACTGTAGGACATTAACTCATCTAGATGTTTTCCAAATATAAAGTAAGCTACTGTAGAGATCATAGAATTGTTTGAGTTGGAAGGGCCATCTGAAGGTCATCTACTTAAACTCCTCTGCAATGAACAGGACAATAGCAAGTTATCCTAAATTTTGACTGTGACAAAATATTTTGAAAAGACAGCAATCATCTCCCATGCAACATCATCACCTAAGTGACAGACTGCATGTCTGCATGTCTTCAGGTGGTAGCACTGTGTTTTATTGATGACTGGACTTTGCTGCAGAAAGATTCGGGATGGAACAGTTGTAATTCTGTAGGGTGTAACTTCAAAAGAAGTTTTCAGGGAAAAAAAGTGTGAACGCCTTCCACTACCTATGAATGCAAGGAATCCTCAAAGACAATTAAAATATTTCCATTTTAACTAGTTATCCGTTCAAATGAAAATTGACACTACTTAATTTACACTTTTCTTCAGCAGAAGTTCCAGAGCATATACCATGTGAAATATTCAATTCAGAAACATTTATACAACCTCTAGATTGCATACTAAGTATTCTCTTGATCTTATGACACTTGACCCACTGTGAGTACAACAGAGAATAACTCTAATTTTGAATATTCATTATATTAAAAAAAAAAAAAAAAAAAAAACAACACAACATTTTAATGTCAGACAGCAACAAAAGCTATTCACGGGCCAAAGCCTAGCCACTTAGGTTTACCCTAGACTGATGATTATACATCAAAATGTCAGAAGATATGTATTTACCAAGTTTGATGAAGAAAATCTGACAAATACTGTTTAAGATAAGTGGCATTTTCTCTTAATTGTTTTCAGATGAATGAATGAGAACCTAATGCCCTGTTACTTTGGTGCAGCACTAAATGGCTTAAAAAACTCATGTTTATACAATGTATTGGTGCTGACTTTAAAAGGAGAATGGAAACATTCACATTCATTTATAAATTGATTTTAGGCATACAGAATTGGAATTACTAAAGAAAATGGGAAAAAGATCCCAGATAAACAAGTCATTTTTTATGTATGCTTGTTGTGTTTCTTCAGTTTGCTATGCCATCTCATTCACCCTCATATTTTGGTGCAGTTGTGGTTTTGAAAAACATAAATGTTTTGGCTAGCATCAAATTTACTCAAAGGAGTCATCTAATATGGGTAGAACACATAACAAAGACAAACTCTTCTAATAGTCTTTCAGGGTTTTGTGATACATGCAGGTATTCTGCAAATCAGCAACCAAATATCTGGTTGCCGTGCTTCGAAAAATATTAGGATTTTATAATATGAAGCAGCAGAGATTGCCATTAGGTGTAAAAATGTATGAAAAGAGATCTGAAAGAGGGACTTACTGTGCCCAAACGCACCATCCGCTATTGTGACTCTAGTTGTACACATCAATGTACATATACATACACATATTTATAGAAATAACTGAGCAGGCTTAGATACTTGAAGAAACTCAGTGGAAGCAGAAAGGAATTTCTGCCATCTCCAGAACCTCAGCTGAAACATTTAAAACTAGTTTAATTTCTCCATGTTTTTTGTAGTTCCCTGATTAGTCTTGGGACAAAGCAATCTGCAGTGACCATGTAATTCTCTCAGATTTTATTTTGTACCTAACAGCTCAGCTGCATGGTTTATTGCATCACGGAGACATGACATCCCTCTCTCTATACTCTGCTCAATGCACCAACTGTTGATAATAACTCAAGTCTTAAATATTTTGATTCACATCCTTAGAGCTGAAAAATAAGTATTTAACAAAAGTAAGTATGGATATCTTAACAAAATCCAGAACAGATTTCTTAATAACTCTGAGAATTTTCAATTAGCTTTGAATAAATCACTCATTCAATTTTGTACAGCTCTGAATAACTCTTCCTGGAATAGTCAGAATAAGAAACATTAAAAGCAACTTATTACAAGGTAGACTTTTATGCAGTAGTCTGACTTGAGAGGAAAGTACTACAGGTTATAACAGGCCTTTTCTAATGAGATGTCCAGCTGAATTTTTCATGTCAAAGATTAGGTGGTTCTCAGTATATTATTCCTCTGAGTCAAGGTCCTACTCCAGAGATCTATGGTTGGTACTTTCAGATTTTGGCTCTAGGAAAGAACTCACTTGTTCAATTAACTGGAAGACAGAATGGCATAGGGCTGCATTGTACAATGGAATATAAGGATGTCTGCCTTCCACCAAATCTGTTAAATGCAATTCTTCTCAGACAATTATAATAATTAATGAATATCTATATCCTCTCTTCCAAGAAAACTGAAATACCTCTGCTAAGCATTTCACTATTGAATGTTCAGCGCATCACATCATCTGCCTCAGTGTAAGGGAGAAATGAGGGCAGAGAAGAGCATATTGTTTCATAATGCGCAAAGTAATATCAATGGGCGAATATAGGTACCAAAGCTGTGACAAATCCTCTTTTGCAACTAGATGCAGATGACAGTGCGAAATTAGAGGTGATCCATCCACTATTACAAAATAATAATAATAATAATAAATTGTTTCTGATTTTGTACTATCAAATTGTTCTCCATTTTCCACCTTCAAAGGTCCAGCAGAAGCCCATTGGGCAGTCTCACTGCAATGCGTTATAAGTGAAGATGGCACTAGGGCTATTGGCATTGTAGAAAATGAGGCAAGAACTAAAGCCTACCAAAACCAATAGAAAATCTCCACTCATTTAAATGGGACTTGGGTCAGGCTCCTGGCAATTGGTATGCCAAACATCCTAAAACACACTGGCAATGTCAGGCAGGATGATGAGGGATATGGTTTAGCGAGAACCATTGGTGATAGGTGGATGGTTGGACTAGATGATCTTATAGGTCCTTTCCAACCTTAGTGATTCTGTGATTCTGTGATTCTGTGATTGCAGTGGTTCACAGCTACACTTCTTTCAGGTAGATTGGAAGGAAATAAGAGTCTCACAACACCAACTCTCATAGCACTGAGGATGACAGTGAAAGTCTGAATATCAAACCTCCCACCTTGGAGAATGTAAAATCAAATCTACAGCAGCTCCAACTTCAAAAATTTGATTTTCTGGTAGAACAGATACACGCTTGATGGGGGATGCCCCATCCATTTCTCTGTTACACTGTTAGGAGATTGTATGCAACCACCTTTCTCTGACATGGAAAGTCAAATACATATGTTTGGTTTGCTTTCAGCAATGGAGGATCTCTTTAGTTAAAAGTAGTAACGTAAACTCATTTAATTAATGACTGGACCAAGCATACTCTGTTGAAAGTATTTCTGATGTTTTCATTTGCAGAGCCCAATGCTTTCAGCTGTCTCTTACAGCTCATACCAGCTCATACCAAAAAATCTTTTGTCCAATTAGTACTTGTTGACTCTTTTCAAATATTTGGTATGACCATGAAGCATATATATACCCAACATATGCAAATGATTCTTACGCTTTGATGAAAATGTTCTCTATAAACGCAAACATTTGTATTCTACCACTATATTTTGTTTCTACACAATGAGAGAAAAAAATTAAAATATAGCAGAGAATGGTATTAGAACGTGCTCAGTTGTGTGATCATTTGGCAAAATGGGCAAATGTCTCCTAAAGAGTATGTTGAGGTTCCCCAAACAAATTTTACTGGTAACATAAGGCAGGTTGGAGTAAATTCCAGCCATGAAACTCTAGTTCATTAATTTTCTACACCAACTGTCTCTTGCTAATTCCACTCACATAATAAACAGCCTAATAAAAATATACTTTCCTTCTCAGCCTACATCTGAGAATATTTATAGATGCTGTGTAATATTGACATGGGCTTGGTATTTTCTGTATTTTAAAAGAAATTTGAAAGAAGGAGTATACTTGAATCAAAATACAAGAGAGATGCTGTGCTTTGTGATTCTAAGGTGATGTAATTTGTCTACTGCTGTTTCTGCCAACTGGTGACCAGACACTAGAGCTGACTTAACCAGTAAGCAGAGTCTACCATCTGGTGGCTGGAGCTGCTGAATGTACATCCTACACATTCCTGCATCTAGATTCAACTGGGACCTTTGTCACTGGAAGACAGCAGTTTTCTCCAATGACTGGAGGAATAAGAACCCTTCAGTCCTATAACAGTTTGCCTTGAAGATTTTTTTTTTTGTGTGATTTACATCCACATCTATAAGAGCTTTTCCAAAAACATGGATGACCTTGTTAATCTTTATTAGGCCACTCTTTTACACTCTGATCATTAACTGTGCATAAAAAATCGTCACATAGTAGTATTTGTTGTGAATCAATCAACAACATTTTTATGAAACCCTAAAGTGAGCCTAATTTGACAACTTTCAAGCTCTCCTCCTTGCTATTATGTACTTCTGCTATTTTCATTCTCAGAATATAATATATCACTATAGGAATTGCTACTGAAATCAATGAATATTTTTGAATGAATGACCATTAGTTTGTACAGTGAAATTTTAAACACACAGATAACCAAATGACCAGAGGTATTTATGCATATCATTGAAATAGTGAGGGATGATCATAATAAAAATCAATAGAATAAATTTGTTCTTTGTTTTTAATCAATGTGTTCATGTATTTCACAGTCACCAAGTCATAAGGGGATTGGCAGGTATAGTATGATGTCAGTCAACATAAGAACTAAGACTTCATTTATCTCTGCAGGTATGCTTTAATATAAGAATAACAGAAAGATAAAACTATCTTCACATTAAGGTACAGGACTAAAAAGTCTGCAAATAATTTAAACCATGTTAGTGTATGATAATATTGACAGTAAGATAGGAATGACTGAAACAATCTAAACAGCAAAGGAATAAAGTGGCTTTTGAGTACCTAAGGAAAAGATCACTGCCAACAAAGATATCTAAAAAAGCAGAAAAATGTGTGATGCTCACAAAAGATATAGAGGATGACTTCATCACAAGTTTCTATTGTGCCTCTCAACACACAGGCTAGCATTTTGCATATTCTCTTTTCTATGCAATGACTACCCCCGATTAGTCTCTTCAACACATTCTAACAATAGGAAATGCTATCTACAAAATGGGTTATTTGACACAATAAAAGAAAATCTTACTGAACTATCTTCTGAAAATGATGTACAAAAGGCTATTAAACAACATGCATCTGGCAAGTCAAATGGTTCAGATGGCATACAAATAAATCCACATACTATTGCTGATTTCCAAGTATTAGGACATCTGCTGAAAATCCTCCAGTTAATACAAGCACAAAATAGCTTCTTCCAGACTTGACTATTTCCCTTATCTATCAAAGGATAGGGGATCAATCACTGTGTGTAACAACCAGTTCGGTAGCTCTTTCCCAGCCGCAGTGGGCAAAGGCGCTTTTCCATGAGGTGCTCTTCTGTGGTACTTATTTTTCCCCGGTTCATGTCCAATCAATTTCCAGGGTCAGATTAGCAAAAATAGACAAAATGTCCTGATTATGTTTCTTACTAAATCCATTGTTAACTGAAGAGGCAAATTCTCTTGCACGGCTTTAACTAGATGGAGTTCTGCTTAGGTCAGGCATAAATAACCAAAAGAAAAAGACAGGAATGTGCAACTATACTGTAGAAGAGCAGAAATCCTTCAGCATCAATGCCAGATCCTACTGCCTTAAGATTCATATCATCTTCCCATGGTTAATGCCTTACTATGATATTTTGACAAGGAGAGGATCTAGACACCGAGGTGTAATGAAACTGATTAAAGCAATAACAAAGTCTTACAAAGCAGCATGCAGAAATTGCAACTGAAAACTACTGTCATACACTAAGTAAGAGTCATTTAAGGACACAGACATTAGCAATATTATACTACTCATGCAAATATAGTCAAAGAACAAAAAGCTTCTCCAGTACATGTGCCAGCCCTTACCAATCTTCCACAGCCCCTAAGTGTAGCACTGGTGGTAGAAAGGGTTTTCTTATGCTTCGCTTAAAAATTTTTGGGGTATATTACAATTTGCAGAAGAATATAGTATTTAGAATAATTTTTATAATATAGAAAGCAGAAAGGAAATTGCATGATTGTTTTTCTACATTCCACCTGACAAATGGTGGAAGATTTTTATAAAGAAATATGAAACTTTTGACACAACTATAACCATCACTAAGAGGTCTTTTAGATAGTATGAAGCATTTGTACCAAAGATTATTCCCGTGAAATTATTTAAATATAAAATTATTAACTCCAATTAGAGTAGTTACATGCTCAGATAATCTGTGCTTAACATCCAGGTACCAGGTAGTAGATCGCTTCATTTTAATCAGTTTTCTGAAGAACAAGAACTACTACAGTAAAAGTAAATGAGCCTAATTTGACACAGTAGACAGAGCCATCATGGACCTCTTAAATTCCCTTTATTACAGGTACTTGCATAATCTCAATGGAATAACCTGTAAAACTGCACACTGTTTCTCTAGGATCACTTATCATTCCCTGGCCTATCAACCACCAGATATATGAATATTCCTATTTCTCTTGTTGTCTCAACTCCCTGAAGGAAGCACACTTAAGTGTGCCATTTTCATAATTTTCCCACAAACTGTATTTACTTCCATCAAGCTTATCACAGTGGTATTGTTTTGTTAAGGTTGTGATATTTCTTTCACACCTTGACAAGGTAGATGAACATTTTAAAAAGCAAAGCAGGAGCAGAGGTAAGACAGTAGAAAGAAAGGAAGATTCAAATGTAGAGAGAATAAAGGAAAAAGATTCACTGAGGCATTTATGCCTTACAGTTAAGCAACAAAACATCATTACAACCAATGAGCATTACAACCAATGTTTCTGCTAAAACAACTAAAGATGAATTAAGAAAGGTCCAAAGCAAGATGAGTAACAGACCTAAGACTTTTTTTGTGTGTTTTAAGAATTAAGAGTGATGAAAGAGCATCCAGAGATCATAATAGTACCAGTGCTGCTCTGTTAACCACTGTAGTTTGAAGTAAGACACACTTTAGTACAGCCTATTCTTGTCCTTTCTCTGACATTTAGTACATCTCTTCTTCTCCTATTACACTAAGAAATCTTGTTCATCTCCTCATTTTCTTTTACCATTCTCATAAAGCTGTTACTGCTGTAGATTCTACATAGGTGCAGAACTGGAACAGAGGGCAAGAGCCTTTGTCACCTCTTTAATGTCAAGAGTGAAAGAGAAGAGAAGAGCACTGAGATGGAATGGCTACACTTCTACTCCCTTCCAACATGAACACGTGATTCATTATGACAGACTAGGAATATTGCCTTCTAAAAAGGCAATGACAAAATGTATTTTTTTTTCAGATGGGCACCAACACCCTCAAAAAAAAGTCCACATATTCAGTGATAGAGGATTAAATTACCCACTGGCATATTAAAACACTACATTCTACAATGAAGCTCAGCACTAAAATGCTAGAGCTGATGTAGAGAAGTAAACAACGAAAACACAAAGTGAAGCAGCACTCTACCATCTTTATGTTGCAGCAGGAGTAGCATTTCAGAAGACTCTTCTCTTACTCAGACTAACTTGCACCAACTCCAGTGAGCTGAAAAGGGCTCCTATCTGTTTAGAAGAAGCCACTTGCACTCTGGTTTTCTGTGAGCAGCGCTGTGCTGCTCAGTCTGGTATCACAGAGCAAGCACTGACATGGCCACAAGGACCAGGACTCATCCAGGACCGAGAGACACAACCTTGGTGGGAAATGGATGGAGGCACCAGCTCGCCGGTGTGCTGGGGGAGAGGCTGCTCCCACGTAATCCCACTGCTTCGAGCTGTTCAGGGAAGGTTAAGTACATGTAAATTAAAACTGCAAGCTATTTTTGTATGAAGTTGGTATTACTAATTTGTTAACTATGACAATTTCACACAGAAACCCTTTTGTTGGAAATTGAGTTTCTCATGTAATAATTAGCTGTGGAATATTACCCCAAACAGGTGTCTGTAGCCTGTCGAAGTCAGAACAGGTGATTTAGAATTAGCGTATTAAAAGAACTGTGAATTAGCGAAGCAAAAACGTGTTAATTTCTTGTTCCATCTGTTAATATGAATTCACTGCCAAATATTTTACTTTGTAGAACTGTGCTGGGATTGGCAAGAACATACACTATAAAAAAAAAAGTTTAAAGGCCTGAATGTTTAAAAATCATGACATACGTTACTGCAAAAATAACTTCTACATTTCAGCAAGGTTTTTTCTTTTGTATCTTTTAAAACTTCAGAGTGAAGAATACCATATAATCCATAAAATTATGTTAAGAGCTCTCATAAACAAACTTTAGGACTTTCAAAACCAAAGCTGAACACAGAGACGCAAGAAAATACAAGAAAATATTAGGAATGGGCTTCAATAAAAGTTATAATCAGCATTTTTACACTTCTTCTCACCTTGAGACTTAGTGTTCATTGCTTAAGATGCACATGATGTAAACATTCGAAAGTAGTATTATTTTCTACCTGAAAAATTCTGCCCTGTCTTTATAATAACATAGAATATATGAACTTGCCTGTCCTGAAAGTCTTTTGTTATAATGTTCTGAACTTTTTCTGTTAGCAATTGAAAAAAAACAAACCATGAAGTATCTTACACATAGGATTCTTCACAGTAGTATTTACAACAGCATGAATGACATGGATTTTTTGTTGTTTCATAATAATCCCCACTTTCACATTCTTTCTAATTAGAAGCTGGTGTACTCCTGAGCTAACAGACAGTCTCATAGATGGCAGGATTGTCAGTACTGCAAAAACATTACACAATGGAGATTAAAGACTGATTTTAAAGAGTGTACAGTTTACATTTGCTAATAGTAAAGCCAATGTTTTTATGTCACTACTGTCAAAAATAAAGAGCACATTTTAATGCATTTTAAATATAATTATCCTGCAATGTATTATATATATCCATCAACTATTAATGAACACCAGGTATAAACGTCCAACTCCTAATATCTGTGACTAATGACTGCAATATAGTTTCTAGCATGAGTGTTTCTCCACTTTTCTGAGCTTTGCAGAGAAATGCCCGACTATTTGTTTGCTCCCTGCTGTGCCTTGCTGCTTCTCGCACCCTCTGCCCCACGTTCTTTGGAGCCCTGCCATCGCGCAGCAGTGCCTGCTCCCTGCCAAGACTCCCCTCCCTCAGGAAAGGGAGAGCACTAAGTGCATGCACAAACACTATGCCTATGAAGAACTTGCAACATCATCCAAAGATAAACTGCATCGCAAGTTTCAACAGCTAACTTCTTCTATTGGTCACGGCATGCCAAATCCCAGAGAACACTACCCAAGTGTGGTCACAGGTGTAAGCAGCAAGGTCGGGGCTCCAACCCGGATTTATACAAAATCCAACTGCTTAAATCCTACAATTTTCCTTTGGCCTTTTTTTTTTTTTTCTGGAAGGTGAAAAGGAAGACCAAATATGTGAAACAGATGAGCGAGAAAGCCAAAGTGGAGGAAATGTACAGAAACCTATAAATGACCTATGCCTTGGTGAATTTTTCACCTAACATATAGGCAACCCAAGATTGGACAAGGTAACAGACAACCAGCAGTTTCAGGCCTGGCCTTCAGAGATGCTAATGGCATTTAGCCTAAAATTTTCTTAGTAAACCAATTCTTAAGCGTTTGCTTGCCCAGCCGTTTCCCTCATCACACAATGCTGCTACAACAAACAGTTTTGTAGACGTTTCCAATGGTGTACACATTCCTCCATGTAACTGCTACACAGTGAGACATGCTCTTGGCCCCAGGCATGTTGTTACTTTAGCATATTTCCCGAAATCTTATCTTCTAGTACGAGGAGATGGCAGAGAAGGCCATATTGCCACTTGTATTGTAGGAGAGTGAAAAGATGCACACCCAATTACCACAAGCATTTTGAGTAAAGCTTAGAGATACGCAGCAGGTTCTTAACTGCAAATGATATGATAGGTAGTTTCTCCTCCCTAGTTTTCTGCCACATCCAAGAGATTAATACTTACATGAATCATCTGTAATGACTAGCATAATTTAGGGAAGTGAATGAGATTTTCTGCATTATTTATATTATGAGCTCACAAGAATATGAATGGTGGCTTATGTAAATTCAATCCATGTTTACAGTAGCAAAGTGCAGAAAAAGACCAGTAAGGGTTAAGCAGATATTTCCAGAGTTGGAGCTCTTTGTATCAACACTCTATTGCTTATTGCTTTAGTGCTGAGTGATATGAGTTACAGCCTATGATGTACATATGGGAAACTTTTATTGTTTTCCACATTTGAATGGAAAAATAATTATGTTGCTCACATCTTTCACATACTTAGAGCAAATGCATCACATTCTTTCTCAGGGTGTGGGTCTGAATTCTTATACTTAAGAAAAGAAAGCTGCCAAAGTTTTAACCTTCGAGTAATACAGATTCTTTTTCTTTTCTTTTCTTTTTAATGCTTGATAATTCAACCTAAATGTCAGCATAGGCTTTAAAATAGAGCACATCTATTTGCTCATAATATTTAAGAAATACAATGTCATTATGCTGTTATCAGTGGTAAAACATGTCTAATCTTGATATAGCATCACCTTTAACAAATGCTTGTGGGAAAAAACTAGCGAATGCATAAAACATTTTATGTAGTTTTAAAATATACAATACATTAAAGTTTTAGTTGACTTATCTGAAAAGACATATTTTTGGCACATAAATAAAAAAAGGCAAGGGAAGAACTTGTCAGAAGGCAAATAAAGTATGTAAATTAAATCAAAGGTAAGGCAGCTACACTTTTTGTATAAATAACTGTGTTAACAGATTTTTATGCATATTACAATATATTCAGATGTATTACTTCTGCAGAAACAAATTCATCGCTTCTCTCCAAAAAAAAAAAAATAAAAAATGGATTAAAACAATTTATTTTATAAAATTTGGATGGATAGGATAAGAAACGTAATAGCTATCTATGGAAAATAAATATAAAAATTATTCAGGCTCCATCTACTTTATGTTAGTAATGAGATGCACTTCATTCAAATTCCTTTCAATTGAAACAGTGCTGAGAAAGCAAGAACATGATTCTGTAGGAAATGATTTCTAATCTTCATGATAACATACCAATATAATACAATTATTTACAATTGACTAAGAGTTAATTCCAATAGTATAACATCTTTCTTGCAAAAATGTCAGCTTTTATTGATGAAACAAACTAAGAATAAAACATTTTTACTTGTAGTTTAACTGTGCTGTTCTTCATTCTGTTAACCAAAACAACACAGCAATACTGTAAACAAAAAAATAGCATCAAACTGGCTGTGTTTGCATGATTTTACCAAGAATCATAAGCAGCGAAGTGAAAAGCTTTGGGTTTCTTAAAACATTAAAGGTGGTATGAGAAAAATAATGTGGTTTTTTGTTTACTTTGGGGGTGCTTCTCTTAAGAAGATAATGAATGTGAATTCATCCAGAAGTCATCACCAATGTCACTACGCAGAGATTCGGTACTGCTAGAAAAATAAATACAATCATGCTCCCATTTTTATATTTTAAATGCCCAAATGACACTGTATTTTGGTTTTGTTTTGCTTTTTTTGCGAATTAGTAGAAGTGAGAAATAAATAGTTAACGTTCAAACCTCCTTTTGTCCATTGCATTTGTGGTCTACATGGCAGAACTCTTTTCACTGGCGTCTGAATATCAGTTTAATCTCAGCAGTTCTCTTGCCTTCGAACACTTCACCAGTTATGAGAATCTTGAATTTCTTTTAAAGAAGGAATAGGGTTTAACTACTTCTCTGTCTCATAATCTGGGGGTGTTAGTCAAAATCCGATCTTTCCAAGCACATTTTATGCTATCAAAAATAAAATCATTTCTATTTGCAGCTACACATGTTTTTGTGTGGCATTTTGAACTCCTTTGTCACCACTTTTGGCTGCGCACCCTCTGTGGCAAAGCCACAACATGTGACACTCACCAGCAAAGCCTCCCCTGTACACGAGCCTTGCACTTTTCCTGCCCCTTCAATGGGGATTCACCAAGGTAGAAGAATATATCAAGTCAGAAGTTTTATACTCTGATTATTTTGGTGCAAAGGACCACACGAGTCATGAACGCTGACAAAACGTGGCCCTGGTTGAAGGCCACTGATGTATACTTCCTTATTGTGAAGATGGATTTTTTTTTTTACCTCTCCAGATTTGCAGCTGTTTGGAAAGATAAAGTTAGTTTAACTTTTTTCTTATGACAAGGCAAGTAAAAAAGACATAGCAGTGTGCCAAGACGCAAAACCACAAGTAACTCAAGTTCATAATAAAAGCAGCTGCTTCATCCATTTCACATGGGGTTACGCTGCTGAAGTCCAACTAATATTTGAAAGCATGAACAAGTATGCCCTTATAAACAAAATACAGCAACTCTGCCTTATCTCTTCACATGGGCTGGCCCAACCAACTCAAATGCTGAGACAATAAAAGGAAACAGGTGGTTGAGAGAAATATCTTATATCCTCCAAAGCAGCTGCCCTACAAGAAATTCAATCTAGGTATCCTGAACAAACTGCCTTTTCATCGAAGATCACATATATCAGGGATGCACAGTATACCTATTTAGAACATATCTTGTATTGTACTTTCTACCACCAACTGGTTCCCTTTGATTGGCATAATTTTGGCAGATAATAATATTTGTATTTTTAAAAACAGTATTTAATTTGTTTACAACAGGTGCTTATGCTCCATTTGCACAGAAGAGCCGTTGTTCCCCAAGGCCCAGGGATATGACTGTGTGTCTCACATTACTGCTTTTCTTCTAAGAGCACAGCAGCCATTAAAATGCCCCTAGGAAGCAGCAGGAATGAATGAAATGACCTCCCATGTTTCAGCAGTCCATGCTATTTGAAGTGTAGGGCACAGAAATACTGTAGTAGGTTGGAGTGCGTGAGAAAGGATACGTGCAGGTGATGAGTGACAGGGCATGCCACTTGGATAAGGAGAAGCTTTTGCCATGAAACACCGTGCTGGCATTTTACTGGGACATAATAATGTTAGCAGCCTTGAAGGCAGAATGGGAACTGCTACACAGGCAGGGAGTAACTCCAAATATTTTGTTTAAGTTGAAATCTTTATGAGGAAGAAAAATAATAATTCCTCCTAAGCACCACAAAGAATCCATAAGGCTGTGATCTTGTTGAAATAGTTACTTAAAATATTAACTATAAAACAATACAGATTTCAATGCAAACACTCTGTATCGCTCCCAACATAGAGCTTAAAATTTTAAATAAATTTAGACTCTTACTTTGGTCCTGAAACATGCATATTATCTAAATCTGCCCCGAAAAGCATGAAGAATTGTCATTTAGATATGGATAGATACACTGCAGACATGTATCTTTGCATAATGAACGCCCTACATTCTTTTTTATATTATCACTAATATATTTTCATTTTCTGTTAAATAGCACAATGTATATGAAATACAAACCCATAAATCTAAATATGTTTCTTTACAATTCTACAGAGATCACAATGTATAATATATGAGGAAAAAATGTTAAAAGGGTTACAAATTCTGAAGTCATTATAAATCCATCATTAGTTAAGAAAAGTTGCGATACGTAACGCTGAGAGATCGGTGCTTTCAGAACTGCTGCCTCAAGGTGGAACAGCACCAGACAGAAAGGCTCATGGACAGGTAACTAAGGGTGGATGGGTTTCAAAGAAGGAGCTCAGAGGACTCTGGCCCCTAGGCCATTAAACTCATGGCACATGTCATTGGTATGGTCTCCATCCCACCTTCACCATGGCTGCACTGACTGAAGAAAAGTCCATTTTATTACCTATCCTCTGGGAAAGGGGAAGGTGGGCAACAGACTAAAGGGAGATTCTCAACAACAGAGGTTTCCTAAAATCTAGCAATACGTCCACGCTTTATATACATAAGGGATGTAACTGCACGTGGAGCTGGAATGATGAACATTTTGTGGAAAAAAAAACATATCTGGCTATAATGTTTGATTAGAGAATTTCTTGAAAATTCAGCTTTCTTTATTGTACTATATACACATCTAAAGAGAAAATATAATTATTGTGATTAGAAAATATCTGAATTTTTGAAAATAACTACTGATCATAGACAGCAACTCCTAGCTGCAGCTGTTTGCATCATGACACTAATTCCTCATTCATTTGAACAGGGCTTAATGGTGCTGTCATAATAATCTTATTGTGACACCAATGGAAGTTCATGGAGACAATGCAACAATGTTAAGATTAAATAAATTGATGTCCCTACTGTGATACGTTTAGCAACGTATCTGAAATTTCTATATTTGGGGAGCTTAATTACATAGAATTTATTAGTCTGACATATTAACCTCATTTTTATGGCTTCCTCGAAAGCTTGCAGATTTAATTAAATAATTCTCCATAGCTGCACAAGCTATTGACTTCTCTTGAATGTATTCATGAGTCTTCTCATTTCTACAGAAACCGTAGTGTCAGGCTGTAACGGCAAAGTATTTTTGGCATGTCATTGCCCTATTACAAATCTAGAAGTCCAGCTGGCTGTGTTTTTTGCCTATATTACATTTGCAAAACCTTACACTTTATGGATGATTAACGAACCACTGTACAGATGGATGCACAAACACAAAATTTGTATTTTTTTTTTGTGCAGAAAGACCTAAGTATATAGCAATAGGTGGAAGAGAACTTTCTGAAATCTGAGAAACCATGTCAAATAAAAAAGAAACACGCAGACAGATTTTTGGAACTGACCACGGTACATATTATAAAAAGATACAAATCAACCCTCAAAACTTTAGTCTACAGAATTAATGAGTATTGTTTCCACTGTCAAAAATTTAATCCTATCCTGATTTTATTTCACATCTCTGTGCAAGCCTTATAATGAAAATAATATCAGATAATGTTACTTCAATCTGTGGAAATAATTTCACAGTCAGTATCTAACTGGGGGTGAATTGTGCACTTCATTTTTAAAATTACTAAGTTTTAACAAATGTCAAGGCAGGAACAAAGCGTTCCCAAGCCTTGATCCTGTCTGTAACCCCAGGTACCCGCCCTCCTGAAGGCAGAGGTATCACAGCACTTGACGAGCACTGCAATATTCCCTGTCAATTTTACATTCTGTTTGGCAGGAGTGGAAACTTGACAGGCATCAGCACAGTGATTGGCAGCACCATGACTGATAATGCGAGTCACAGCAATTGGCAACAGCACCATGATCCCCCTCTCGGAGTCCAGATTTTACTTATAAACTCACAGGTGACCTTTGATGATACAAGCTGGAAGGTCATGGAAAGGAGAAGACTTTATTAATAAAGTCCCTTCAGATTATTGTTGGTTTTTACCTTATTAGACATTGAACTAAAGTAGCTATGATCTGGGATACACACAATACCCACTGTTTCACAGGGTGTTTTTGCTCAGATCTAGGAGTAATAACTCTTCCATGCTGTTTGGTAAAATATTTGCATCCTGTTTTTGTATTTACATCTTTCCTTTCTCCAACTGTAAATAAATATAATGAAGCTTTTCTATATTAGGAAATTGTTATGAATATTAAAAAGTTAATTTACTTATTGAGATCTTAAAAATAAGCCTTACATTTTTTCATCACCTGATGTCCATCCAGGCTCAGATGAGCACCTACCATTAGATTTTCATGTGATCACAAGATGTTTTTATCCGAGTACTCAGCCATGAATCTGTCCCAAAATCTCCCCAAAATTTAAAATTTGGTATCAGAAATTCAAGAACTCAGCCCTTATGCTAAATACTTCCAAACTAAAACAGAGAAGAAAGGGAACCTTTCAAGAGGAGTGAGGAAAGAGGAACAAATTTGGTTTCATTTGAACACAACGTAGTTGCAGGAAGGCTTAGACTGCTCTTCTCTCCTTCACCATAACCCTTTCATTCCCAATGCTCCAGCAGTCCATCCCTCACTTCAATGACTTCTCATACACTTAACATAAATGTGAAAAACACATTCAAAATAATTCTCATATTATATTTTGTTTATATTTTATAACCTATGTATTCATAACTTAAGATTTTACGGACAGGAGCACTTTACAAGGGTGTTGTAGAAAACACTACTTCAGTAGAGAGAGAGAGATTCTGTTCACTGGAAGGAAGAATTAAATATGGAGTAATAACAGGACTCAGTAAAGCATGCTTTGCCTTGCTGGCCTGCTATGTCAGCACTCTCTGACATACCCAGAAACCAGAGATTCGTGGATGAATGTCATCTAATGCTATTTTTCAAGCTCCCGAAGCCTTCTCTCTTCACACTGCTTGTCACCAAGTGAGACCCTTGTTTGACATGACAGTAGGTTTGAATAAAGGCATTTTATATTTCGAAGTATCAATTCCTTACTTTCTTTATAAATATTTTCTCGGTTTTTCCTATCACACTGAAATTAAAACAAGATATAATCTCTCCGCATTCAATTTCATCAGAGTTAGTTGGACCCAAGAGGAATTTCTCATGATTTTTCCCTAACTGCTCTTACTTGGCTCTCTATAAATCGGATTAGGTATGTACTGCAGCACCTAGGGAAATCAGAAAAAAAGTGAAGAATAGCTTATTTTGAAGCCTGACCACTGCACACCCTTTATGCTGTTCTTCAGTCAAGGTTTATACCCCCTAAACTGCTGTGGTGCATGTTGCAATCCACAAAGATTTAAAATTCATCAAACAGACAAAGTGTACATTTAATACTCACATGAGGGAATACAGAATGCCTTTCAATACATCAAACTCCTAAACCTTTTACATCTTTCATTTTTAAGCTACATGGATTTTGATTTGTACAATTTTAAAAATATTCTGAAGCCTAGTCAATCTAACACTAAAAAGCACTGTTGCACAGTAAGAAATCGAGAAATACAATTCAGCAAACCTGGTATAGTTGGTCCCCAGGGAAGTTTTTTTCCAATTCTGTTTGTCATAGCCCAGATCCATCATGTCATGCTAGCCTAACTTACTACTACTGTCTTTTTTTTTCTTTTTTTTTTCCCCTTTCTTTTTTACCCTTTTTCTGGCACACTCCAACTATTTTCTGTTAAACTAGTGCTGTCACAAGAAAACATATAAAAATGCTCTTTTGCAAACATACTGTTTGGTCTCTACTGAACTCTCCAGAGCCACGGATTTCTCTCACTGTCTTTATCAGGGGTGAATGTTGACAGATCACTGAACCTTACTGTCAGCGGTGACAGGCTTAAAGCTGTTTTGTGCAAGGTGGAGAGAAAAAAACAAAAAAGGTTTCTGTGCCTTGCATCTAGAAGGTCCCTGATTTAACAACAAAGGCTTATGTTCAAAGATGATTAGCTTAAAGGCATTTCAGAGAGTTGTGATTGTAGCAGCAGTTGGGTGTCTTGCTACTGGGTGAAATATGTATTCCCCTGAGAACAAAGGCAGCAGCAATCCTATTCTGCTGAGATGGCAACTTTAATAATTCCACGTATTTATCAGTATTGTGTCAAGATTTAAGGATTTTGCCCTTCAGGTGAAGTTGGAGGTAGATGGAATGGTTACGGTGCTGAGCAATCCCACTAAGATATACACGGAAAATGTCCCATAATGTCCTGGGGGACAGATAGAAAAGATTCCTAAGGGTCTGAATACACATAACATAGATAAATGTCATCAAGGTTTGTGGAAAGAAAGTTGAGTTTTTTTACATTGGTCTTTAGCCTATGTATAAAGTAATGAAACTAGGGACCAAGTGCTTTTCCCCTGTACAGAGAACCATTAAAAAGTATAATAGAGTCCAGTCCTATTTTCAATCAGAATTTAGGGGAAAAAAGAAGTGGAAATTGGTTTTAACATCTCAAATACACTGAAAATAATAAAGTCATACTTTTGTATCATTTATAAAAGATGCAACTTGAAACAAATAACATGATTTGCTGAAAAAAATAACTGGTGAGATTAATGCAGCTGGTTCTGGCATGGGTAGGGCTCGGCTGAGCACAATCATTACACATAGGCTCACGCAGAAGCATAACACCTCTTCGCCTTTGGATGCATAAATGTTTTCTATGATCTTTCTGTATTTCACCATGTTCGGTGACACCAGGACAGATTTCGCTGTCCTACAGCGATAATGACCAACAGGGAGAAACTATTTGGTGAGGAGCAGATATATATCTCTCTCTTCATGCGCCTTCAGAGAGATATAGGGGACTTTCAGAAGGAAATGTCTCCTAATTAATGATAGTCCAGAGCCTTATGAAGTGTGAAAGACTGTCTGGAGGAATGTGTATTGTAAGCATCATTCCAAAGGGCCTAGTATTGCAGTGCTAGAAAGCAGTAAAAGTGTAGGACTAACATGTAGGACAGGAGGGGAGGTACCTGGAGGAAATTTGAGATTAATTTTAAAATATTTGAATGTCCTAAAGATGTCATTTTGAATAATTACAAGATTACATTATGCCTTCCTCTTTCAAAGCTCAACACACTGAAACCTTCATATTTCAAGAGGAAAAAAAAATTCATTTTCTTCAATATGTTTCCTCTGTTAACGTTGGTGAGTTCGTGTCTCATTAACAAAGACCTCAGGAATTGCCATGGCATTGCTGGTTATAGTTTCCTTTCCTTGACCTTGCACTGCTGTATCAGTAGGTTGATGACATCAGTCACCAACATAAATGGCAGTCCATATTAGACATAATTTTCACCAGTATTTGGGAAAGATCAGCTTATCCCTTGGCTTTGACTGGCAGAACTGCACCCACAGTCTCTCTATCCCTGGGGCAGATTCTGCTGCCAGCAGCATGGCTAAGCTGAGCACTGGGAGAGACCACATGCCCCTGCAATTTATCAGCAGGCTGAGCATCTACTGAGTCTCCATGAACAAAAACTCCCTGATCTTTATCAAGCCTAAAAAGACCTCTGCTTTCACTTTATACAAGGTTCACTGATGGTTAACCCAGAATACAGTGGTAAGATCCAGAGCAATCAGTTGCAAGCCAAACTTTTTTTTGCTTTATTTTACAGCATGGGGTTCTGGCAACTGTGGGTGCTTCATCTTTGCCAGAATTTAACTACACATTTTCAAATTACTGGCCCTTTGTAATTCAAAAGATATCTGCTTTCGACAGATATTTTTCCCTCCTGAACAGATTCATTATTGAAGTCAAGGCTTTACCCAGAGCCTGCACGGAGATGACACAGGTGTGGGATTACTGAGAGGCTGCAGCACTGCTACACAGGGCTCCCTCGTGCCAGGCCTGTGCCACACGCAGTCCTCACCTCTCTTCCTTCTTCCCCATATACAGCACAGCTGCTCTGGCCTCTGGATTAGAAATGAGTTGTTTTCATTTTTTAATTCAGAGCTGCCATAAGGTGAATGGTGCTGGCCAGGGTGTAGCCAATGGCAGGTGGGCTGTGCTGAGCATGAGGTAGCACACAGTGAACAGAGGGCAATTCATTTCTAGGGTGGGAGGACCTGCAAATTCCTTCATCCAGCCAGTCCTTCAGATGGGGACCCCCAAACTATCAAGCAGCCTGGATTTCCAAGCTTATTGTGCAGCAGCTGAGTTGGAAGCTAATTAAGAGCAGCTCAGCCTGTGCTGCGTTCATGTTTTAAGACCAAGGAGCACTACTCTCACAGAAAAGCTGTACCTGGAGAGCATGATTTGAGCCCAAATCTGAGCCAGGCTTTCTTTCTCCATCCATGATCCCTTTGGGGTGTTGGCACATATGGGTGCTCTCTGATGGGATGGCAATCACTGGTGCTCTGCCATTCTGCAGCGCAACTGCTATGCTTCTATCCAAGGACCAGTAATCTTGTTTTCTTAAAAGCCTTTTCAAATGATATGTGCACATGGCATCTGTTTGCAATGTATATTTGCCATTAGTGTTTTTAAGTAGGAATGGTGGGGTCCGTATGGCACAGAACATAAGGATTGCCATGGTAATTAGTCATTATTTGGACTAGCAGAGTAACCGCTCTCAAAGACTCTTAACTCACTCTTGTCCTAATGTATTTGACATGTATTTTCTTTGTTTCTGCCCTTTGGCTAAACCATTTTTGCTCTGAAAATACTATTGATATTTATCATTTGCCTTAATTTATACAGAAAAATGAAGTAAAACATTTTTAGGAAAGTTTGACTTTAAATTTGAGGGCTGTGTATATTTTTATTACAAGACATCTTTAAATTATCTCAAGCTATAGCAAAGTAAGAAAGAGTAACACTTCCATAACCAAGCATATACGAATCTCCATTTGATGTGCATTGAACACACACACACACACAACAGAGTATTCACCTGCAGTTTTTGTTCTGCAAAATATGTTTACTATGCATATATTCACAGAAACATAGCTCAGAAAGTCAGATATCTTTTAATTCTTGCAGGTGTTCCCATCCACACCCATGGCTGAACAGCGTTTGCAGTACAAAGGCAAGAGGGTTGGTAGCTCAGTGTTCACATCCAGCTCAGAAATATCGTGCTGAGCAGGGCTGTGATGGGAGTAAATACGCTTCAGAAAGGAATGGCTGTATGTTCTAAGCTGTTCTTTTTCCTCCAACCACTGGTATATACCTAAGATACACAATTCTTGCAAAGTTGCACGTGGTAAAAGTGCAATGGAAACTCCAAGTGAGAACAATTCCACACAAGAAACTGGAGATGGGCAAGCCTACTGCCCCAGGCAGTTCCCAAGCACAGCCTTAGGATGGAAAACCATAGAAATCCTCTCTCATACTGGAGGACAGGGATCCTAACATCTCATTCCAGCAGAAGGAAAGGCTCAGAGTCCTCATTCACAGCATTTAATGTGGATTAAAAAAAAAAAGAGGGTGGGTAGATTCAAGAGGGACAGACACTAGATGACGTGCTCTGTTCCTATTATCTAGAAAGTGGGTCATTTTTTCCCCTTAGTAAAAGTATAACAGTGGAAAATTTCTCCTGTGCTTCCTACTGCTCTGTTTGGTCACAGGACTCCCAGTCTCCCTCCTGCATGGGAAGTGGGACAGACACACAGGGTCACAGGAGACAGTTTGCAAGAAACCCCCAAGCCATACAACTCCAATGGTGAGCATGGCAGGCTCTTAGAGGAGCACAAAGTCTATCCTTTGAGGCTTTGAAGTCTGGAGAAGAGCAAAACGGTTTTTGATGCTTAGTAATTATGCTAAGTGGGCAGGTGGGAGCCAGATGCTGAACAACAACTTCAGATGTGAAGCTGGTGCCCCAGTGTTCAGTCTGGACTAGTCTGTAGACATCAAAAATATTTAAACATTAAAAAGAAAAATTAAGATCTGATCCTGAAAGTGTGCTAGTAAGTAGCAGACTATTTTATACTGGTTGCCACATTGGCTTGTCTAGAGCATTTGGATAAAATTTGTACGTTTGTATATTTTATGTTGGATTATCATTTCTTACAGCTTCCACATGTTCTTTCATCAGGAAAATAATGCAAGATCAAATGGTAAATCCTATTTTTAAACTGCCTTTATGCAATTGAACTGAAAATATTAGTTTATCTTGTGCTATTCTGTCAAGCTATATTATACTGATTAAGTTTTTAAAATATTATTGATGCAGATGGAGTATACATAACCTGTGTTTATACTCTATTTCATGCACTTACATCTTGAATCTTGACAAATTTTGAGTTTTTGACCATACTCTTGTGAAGGATCAGAATGTCATATCCCTTTAATCAATATTTTGAAAGGCTAATTTGAGTGAATAATTGCATTCCAGTTCAGAAGAATATTAAAATAACTAGTTTATGTGAATACATCCATCCTAATGGAAACATACATTCCAGAAGAGTTGGAAGAATTAGCTTAATATCTCTGCTGTAGAAAATTCAATGACTTGAGCTTTCAGGCAGGGCTACACAGGCAGACTGAAAACATTTTGGCTCGCTTCGGTTTGCATCCACTGTATCTGCTTCCAATCTCAAATTCCAATAAATGAACAACAAAGAAATCAAAAGGAAACTGCGTGGCTCGCCAGCTTGAACCTTGCTTGCAGAGAAACCAGACAAAACCACACAGTGTGAGGAAACAAACATAAAAACACAGTGTAATATGTTTTCTATTGTTTCTGCCAAAAAACATCAATTGGTTCAGATCCACACAAAATCTGCCTTCTTCTGCTTAAATTTACCCCAAGCTGGCTGAAGGACTGGTGAGATTTAGTGAACTTTGAAGTGAATGAGGCCAAGTACTGACTTAACCTTCATTTCATTTCATTGTGAAAACACCACACACAGCCATCCCTGAAAATCAAAGAGAGAAATTCCTAGACAATTAAAACAAGCCCTTGTGCTTACTTTTCCTCTATATAATGCCTGCTATTCCCATGCATCATTGAAGAAAATTGGAAGCTTCCATCCAAACTAGTAGCTTAAAATGTATTAATAATTGCACAACAGCAAGAGCGTGCATGAAATAGTCAATCCTCAAGGGTATACATCTTAAGACTGGTTTTAAGCTGGCAGCATCAGCAGCATAGGAGCAAACCTAATGGTAACAAAAATGCCTGGCCTATACAACTTGCGGCTATGGACTGTCATTGAGAGCATACTCTACTCTGCATCAGAAGAACACTTCTCAACACATGCCACAGAAAGTTTATATTCCTTTAAAATATATTTGTTCAATGAAATACTAGTTTCAGAGAAAGTTCTACATGAATGTCAGCTCCAGGCCTTCGTTCACGGACTGCCTCTTTGTAAAGACCTACAGACAATATACACCTATGCAGGTACTGCCTCTCTGCCATCTGAGCAAACCCTGAGAAAGGATATCAAGACACCTTTATGCTGTCGATACTAAGCTGGCATCAGTGCCTGGAGACGTCACTAGACAGAAAGAAGTATTACACTCACATATGTACAACGATATACATCCAGATGCATTTGTTTCTTACTTCCAGCTCGATACTGAATTGATAGGAGAGCTGATGACTAACCTGACCATATCATACAGCAGAATGTTTGCAGTTTTTAAGCTTTTTATGTTATTGTTTGTTCAAAAGATGCAGGCTTCCATATAGATTGGAGAAAAGAGAAGTGGTAAGTACAGAGCACTGCCCTACTTAAAGTTAAATATTGTTACAGATGGGAACAGAAGGACTTATTGCTGCAGGACGTTACAGTGCACATCTGGAGCACACAGTCTACACCCAGACTGGCAATGGAAACTGAACGCATCAGATGCCATTAGTCCGAAAATGTGTTAGCAGAAAGAAATTATGATAAGTGCACAAAATGGTCAGATGTAAGGAAAGGCACCATTTGTAGATTTGTTAGTCAATTAGGCTTCATTTCAAGTGATTCCCCCAAGGCTTCCTGGGGTAGGAACAATTATTTTCCCCTCATTTCACCTAGGTTTGCTACAACTCAGTGGCTGCAGACTTCTGTACAATCTCAGTATTTTTATCTTCAGAACCACTGTCACTCAAAACATCACCTATGCTTTGATCTCTCTATTTCTTACTAGACAACCACATATTATCTAAATACAGATATGACGCAGAAGCAGAAAAACAGCACTGTAAAAAACTATCAACCTTTGTATTGTGGCTGTTTTCAACCTTCCATTAATATTATGAATTAAACCGAGTGTCCAATTTTGACCAGTGTCAAAATTTTGTTAAAAAAATAGCATAAATTGCTCACAATAACTATGGGTTCCGTCTTAGGTGATGACGGAAACTTCTTAACTTCTTACTCTCAAATTGAATTTGGGGTTGCCAGTATTTAAGGGGAAAAAGGAAACAACAAAACACCTCTATTCAGCAATCAAATCTTTGCTTAGAAATAAAAGGCTCTTGTGCGAAACCCATTCATTTTTTATGCTACAGGTTTTACCTGGCATTCAAAACATTTCCTTCCTCTGAGAGTACATTGAACACAACAACTTTTCATTGCAGCTAACGAATAAACTAGGTGACTTCCAGTATAGGTCATAAACTCAAATTAGTTGGCATCATTTGATTAAGCTGATATAAAATACAAAATCGATTCATAGCTATATAAGTCTGTTTGCTATGTGAAAGAAGACTGGGGAAGTTGAATGTTTCACTTGTAACGCATAGAGTAACTCCACTCTGATCTGCAGTAAAAATACTTCAGATATTTCAAAGTTACATATTTACTTGAAAGATCTTCAAAAATCTTTTTTAAAAGTAAAATGTGTGCTTAACTTTTCTGACATTTACAAAAGTAATTAATTAATATGATTAAGCAAATTAGACTGAGCCAAAGTCTGACTGATTTTAAAGCATGCTGCAAGAGCCACCTGTTTGCTAGAAAGATTAGATGCTATGGTGCTGGCAGCTAGAAAAAAAAAAAAAAACAGAAAATTTTGAAAGATAAGATAGAAAAGCATCTATATATACTGATCTTTCAGATTTTTATTTTTTAATACATACCAAGAGCCAACACATCCAGCTTTGAAGGACTTTGAGAAGAGCAGCACTGACAATGCAGCATACAGCACAGACAAGTTACTGAATCACTAACATCACTAGCATGTGAAATTAGTACTTAATTGACTTATATTGATAGTACTTGATTTTGAGATACATACTGACCCACTGACTGTCCTGACTACAGTGTTATCCATACAGAAGTTAGGTGAGGTGAACTTAACTACAAGACTATCCAGATTTGAGTGTGGAACTGTTCTCCAGGCTCCAAACCAAACTAAACAATTTCAGCTGCAACCCGGACACATGCAATCGTATCAATCCCATTAACTTTATCACAGAGTTGATGTCTTAAGGCTAACTCTATGTCCTAGCCATTAGCTTAGTCTATAACAATGCCTTGTACATAACTACCATATCACCATAACTAAAAAACCAGCACAGTAATAACTAATTTTGCAAATTACAAATCCTGCAAAGAAAAAGTGCTAACAAATGGGCATCTCAGTGAAAAGAAAATGCTGGCTATAAAAGGAAACAGAGCTGGCTTCTATCTAGGTAAACTCATTTAGGAGCAGATATATAGACTTTTTTAGAAATAGCTTCAGTCATGCTCAGCCCTGCTGCTTGTTTCATACTTCTGCCTTACAGATTAACTAAACACAATATTAAAGATGCAAAAAACTGTGATTTGAAAGTTCTGACATAAACAGACCCTGAAAAGGAAGCAAACAGAACGCACATTGACTATGCCATTTGTGAGCCAGTAGATCTAATGGTTCACTTACTTTACAACCTGCTTTGGAATAATTTGGCACATCTCTAATTTTAACAAGCTTCAGTGGGATTAGATAAAATGCAGACTTTGTTTACATCAATTAACACTCAAAGAAGTACAAAAGAACTTGTTAACTGCATTTATGAACAAAAAGTAACAAAGTGAGTGTCTGTCCAAGCAAAGTTACTGTCTGACTTACTCAGATTGGCACAGTTGTCTCTAGAAGACAAAATCAAAAAACCTAACAACTAAACATCATTTTCAAAGAGGGCAGATGCGTATTTTTAATTACACGGGCAGACATTATTACTGTGTCCAGTTTTGGGCACCTCAGTACAGAAAGGACACTGAGGAGCAGGTCCAAAGAAGGGCAACAAGGCTTGTGAAGGGCTTGGAGAATATGCCCGATGAAGAAAGACTGAAGGAACTGGGGATGTTCAGTCTGGGGAAAAGAAGGCTAAGGGGAGACCTTATTGCTCTCTTCCAATATCTGAAAGGTACTTACAGCGAGAGCGAGGTTGGTCTCTTCTCACTGGTGACAGGTGACAGGACAAGGGGAAATGGGCTCAAGTTGCGCCAGGGTAAGTTTAGGTTGGATATTAGGGAACGCTTCTTTACAGAAGGGGTTGTTAAGCACTGGAATAGGCTCCCCAGGGAGGTGGTTGAGTCACCATCCCTGGATGTGTTTAAAAACCATTTGGATGTGGTGCTCAGGGACATGATTTAGCGGAGGGTTGTTAGAGTTAGGGTAGGATGGTTAGGTTGTGGTTGGACTCGATGATCTTCAAAGTCTTTTCCAACCTGAGTGATTCTATGATTCTATGATTATCTACATTTACAATAACAGCATTATCAGTTTTGCATACATCAAATTCATAAAAAGGACTGTTTTCCTCTATATGCCATGTACATATTCTTTGAGTTAAGCAGAAAACCAAAGCCATTGCGGCTGAGCTAACAAACGCGTTGACCATTGTTATATTATTATTTCTATTTCCAATTATTTTGACTTGACTGATTATAAGCACGTTCTTCTCCGTACGCTACAGATATGGAAAGAAAATGCGGATGACTTCAAATTCATCCTAGTACACTAACCATCCCCAGAGATAATAAATGGATACACCACATACTCCACTGTAAAAGGTTTGCAGATAGTAAGCGAATGAAGAAAGGTACAGGGAGGCAAAGAAATAGCTCTTTTACTAAAGAGCAAGGACTCAGGATTTGGGAAGAAAACAGGAATGGAAACGTTCCTCTAAAGTGAAGGAAAACAGAGTATGATAAGAAGTAAAAAGTATTTTTATGCATCGTTATGGCATTACTGCTCTTACTTTTAAAAGTAAGTGTCATGAATACTATGTACACCAACAAGCCCACTGGGAATCTTTTTTCTAGCATTCAGTAAAACAAACAAGTTGCTGCAGTCGTGACAATCCAAGAAAACTACTATGCGTGTACTTCATATTCAAGTCATTCTGTTCATAGAGACTACTTGATATAGAACATAAATACTAACATAGATATTTAAATGAATCAGAGATTAAAAGGATGAGTTTTTACTTGTGTGATTGCAGAATTACAGCACCGGTCTCCAGTTAAGGTAGCATTTAAGTACTGTAAGACCTCATCGTATAGTTTAAATCTCAGTATCATCAGTGATGGTTTAGACTTAGCATATTAAATAAACCTGTAATGACTTCAGAATCATAAATAATCTTTTATATATGGATCTACACTATCTCCATCCATGTCCTCAGGCAGTCTGTTGGCTTTCCAGTGCAAACCTGAGCTGTGCTAAGAAGTCCCTGTGTTGAGTTGAGGTGCCCCACGAGAAGCTGAGCTTATGTGAATGCAGCTGCAGGACTTTTGCATTGTAACGGGCTCCTTTTGCTGAAGGATTTGCCTTTAATACCAGATGTAACCCATTTCTTGTCTAAGAGAACAAATATTTGTCACCAGACGTGAGAGAAGCATGTCAAATTTGCACTTCAACTAAGGTCCAGTATTCTCAGCAAGAACCTCATCTTAGAAGCTTGCCCAACTGCCTCTGAACTGCACATTTATGCAGCCAGTAATATGTAGGTTAATGCTTCCTGCAAGAAATCGGACTCCAAAATTCTGTTTAAACAAGACAGACTATAAACACAAAAATATTACAGCACGTATAGATAAATTCCTGGTAGGTATTCAAATCTTGGACAATCTAATAGCAGCTTTCACTGATCGCATGCTACACAACAATTTAGTTTGTTTTCCATTAGCAAACACCTCAAATTACATGAAAGGGAGAAAAAGTTCCCTAGCTACAAGCATTAAATATTTATCAGCCTTATGTCTGCTCAGTCACCACTCCTCAAAAAAGTCCATTAATTAAATACTTCAGAAACGATTAAAACACTTCTTTAGAACTTATTGGCACCTGTTAATTCACTGACCCTATGAGGCTCTGGCAGTAAATGTCTCGTTTGATTGCTTCTGTTACCACTAAGTCAGCAGCTTAAAGACAAAGGAGACATGATGCAACTTCATGTACCACAACATTGCCTTAAAACACAAAAGCCAGTAACTAGAGGCATAGAAAAAGAACATTTATGTAGACAGGGCAGCACAAATAATCTATTTAACCTAATCTTTTAATTACAGGAAACATCTCGTAGCAAGACATACAAGAGCAATGAAATGACCCAGAGCTAGAAATCAAGATGATATATTTGTGCATGTGAAAGTAACACAAGCAGAATTCATAAAAGAAAACCTCCTTGGGCATTATTATCTTTCCATCAGGATATACTGTCATCACACTGAGAACAGGAGAAAAATGACTTAAAATACGTTATTAAAATACAAAAATGTAAAACGGAGTGTAACAGAAAACTAAACAAGACCAGAGAAAGGTAAAATTAGAAGGAAAAAATACAGGTTTGAATTTTAAAAAAAGGAGCATCTGAAGAGGGGAGGTGGGGGGAACAGCAAAGAGTCAGTCCCTAATGGCCTGACATAGCACAGCACCTACTCTGAAAATCCTGCAATGATTTCAGTGTCATTATTTACTCAATTAAGCACTATTCAGCAGAAAGGGAGGGGGTAAATATCTGGCCCTGCTTGGGCAGTATGCAAATCCTCTCCCACTCCTTTGCAAGCTTTAAGGATAGCTGGCAGAGAGTCCCCTGAAGAGTTCTGGCAATGCCACACTCTGCGGTGGGAAAGAAGCATCTTGCAAAGAACCCCTGAGATCCTCCTACCCCCTCAAATCTGCGCAAGTGGAGAAGTGTTGCCTGGAAGGGGGAGCGAGACGGAGTGTGTGTGCAGGAGAGAGAATGAAAATAAGACTCGTAATTATTAAAGATTCCTGAAACACCAGGAGATGGAGATAATAATTGATCCCTAAAAAAAATTTTTTGAAAAGGAAAAAAAGGAAAAAAATTGTACACCTCCTTTACAGCTACATATTTGTTTTTTCCATTCTCATTTGTGATATTCTGACCCATCATTCCAATCCTTTACCTTGCTGTTTCTCAGTTATTACTTAATACCTGAAAAAATTGGCTTCCCTTCCTTTGATCTTCTGTGACATTGTTTCTACTCCCTGTACAGTTCTTCACTCCCACATTTACTTTCCCCATTTCTTTGTTTACATTCAATTTTACCATATTTCTTCACACTTTCCTACTTGAGTAAAGTCTATTTTATGTTCCAATACACATTAATCTGTCTTACTCCTTACTTTGCACTTTTTTTTTCTGATTATGTAGATTACTTGTTACCAGAATGGCCATGAAAACTAGAAGAGAATGTATGCAATGGTGAAAACATGTTCCTTTTCACTCCAACTGTAGCTTTAGCTGTACCATAGTGTCACTGTTTTCCTTCAGAACTTCCATTTCCAAACCTGGGAATTCCCATCAGCCTGACTTAATTTTCCAGCTTTTTTTCAGGTGTGCATTTATCAAATGCCACTACAGAATTTCCCAGGAGTAACAGCTTGATTTGAGGGACTATTATTCAAGAGCCTTAGTCAGAAAAAAAGCCATTTGAAACAGAAGAATCAAAACTGATTATTTACATTCCTTATATCAAAACAAATCTATAACCAATGCATTTCAAAATATTGCTATAATTATATTCTACAGGCTGATAAATTGGTGGACATCCCTTCCTTGCACACTGGTTGGCAATTCTCTGAACACTAAACAAAATGTTTATTTAATTTTAGATCGTGAATGTAATTATTAAAAGTGTGATTCCAAATCCAAGTCATTAAAAATAAAGACAGGGGAAAAAAAAAAAAAAGGTGCATATTTCAGCTCCATTTCAGTGTTTTCTTGGCCTTAAGGAAGAGGTGACAGAAGCACATTACCCTGGGTGTAAGTGGCTGACAGCCCCAAAGGAGGGCAGAGCCAGTCCCCATAGGGATACAGCCCGAGGCTGGTGGCAAAACTGGAGGTCACTGTTGTGACCACTGTGCCACCCTGGGGCAATAAAGTGCAGGAAATTTCTTTCAGCAGTCACAATGCTTTTCTCCAAGGCTCATTACAATGAGAGAGGTGTAAACCTGCACTTCCCTCACTTTCCTCAGGATGCCTTACTCCAATGGACAGGAGTCCATTTATAATCTGTGCATCACGACCTTCCTCTCTCCCATAATAAAAGCTAATAGTTATTACAAGCTGTTGAGAGTCATAATAAAGTATTCAAAGCATGGAAAAAGAGACAGCTCTTGTCCCTGACTTCCATATTCTCACCCAAGAGTTTCCATGTGCAGCTCCTTAACACTCAACTTGGGCTGTGCTAGATGTGGAGAATCTTGCATAGGCTTTGGTCTATCTGCTCAGAAACACAAGAGCATGGTCCTGCTTATACCTGCCCAACTGCCCAACACCTATCCCTGGAGTAAATATGGACAGACTGGGTGAAGTGAGTGTTTCAGCTGGTAGCCCTGTACCATGACAAAATATTGGGCTCGGACTGGACATGGCTAAAATGATTAAAAGACAAGCAAAAAGATAATCAGTTCATCATACATTGATATACATACTGCAGCGTGGGGTATTAAAACTGATAAACATAAGTTATTCCAATATCTTTCTCCATGCTTTGTGTCTCCTTTTAGCTTTACCACATCTTAACAATGTGCTTGTTCCTAAATTAACTCAAGAGATCCAAGACATTTGTGGCACTGTACGGCTCACGATTGAAAAATACCCAATTTTCATTGTTTTTGAGCAGTAGAAGTGGTCAAAGCACAAATCTGCTTAGTCTGTCTGAGTGGTAACACATTATTTCAACAGTTCAGGTTAGAAACATTTCACTGAACTATGCAGTATCAATGCAATTCATCTCAGCCCATACCAGATGACACTTTCAATAGAATATGTAAAGTATGCCTCCACCTAGTGATGACTGTACAAATAATAGAAAATAATAATTCTCTCACTTTAGAGAATCTTAGTAATTAGATCTTATTTCCATAAATTAAAACATACTCCTACACAAATATTCATTTAAAAAACCGTGTGCTTTTCACTCTGAAGAATTAAAGTTCAATCTGTAAAAGTTTACCCGCAAACTGAATTAAGAGGTCCCTTGACTTCAAGTGCTAAAATTTTAAACAATAATGTATTTATAACAATCATGACTATGAAAAGAAAAATAAAAGAAGGGAAGGTTGATTGAAGTGCTGTGGATTTTAAGTGTTATCTTTAGTTTAAGTTAGATACTGTGTGTTTAAATGAAGTAGTAAGTAAATCATATCTTTGCAACTCTGTTTGCCAAAGAAATATTTCCTGAGCTTCTCGGGTCACCCTGTATTAAAGATGCAGTTACAGAATTTACCCACTCCAAACTGGAGATAAAGCAATGCAAAGAAAAAAAAAAATAAAATTAAAAGATAAAAAAAGAAATCATGCCAGAATTCGAGCAATTCAGCCCCTAGACTCAGACTCAAGTTTTAACAACTCCGATAATACAAATAAAAATACCCTGTAAGTGGGATCATTTGGAGGAGCATCTTTCGAGTCTATGAACTCGAGGAGGTTTGAAAAGCGAGGGTTCCTTGTCGAAAATGCCCTTCGGGGCTTTCCTTTTCTCAGGTTGACGACGCTTGTATTACCATTTCAAGAAGTCTCCCCATCCCATCAACGATCTGTGAATCACAGGCTAAGAATGACTGCTCTGCTGAAAACGCAGAGGTGTATTTTCTAACAGAGAGGGCAGGTCACTATTTGCATTTCTCCTATGGCACTCAAATTGCCTGCCATTGTCCATTTAATATCTTCAAACATCCCAAACCATCCTCCTCCCAAAGAATGTCAGCCATACAAATCACTCCCACACAAAAATGTGAATCCCTATCATATCCTCTGGCATCCCTTTGCACACAAATGCGAGGTGCTGTCTTTCAGAGAGAGGACAGCCAAGGCTCGCCTGCCCAGCCAACTTGAAATATCTGCCTCACTCATTAAAGAGAAATACAAAAATGGAGTAAAGTGACTTAGCCAAGATTTTAAAAAATGTAGTGGCTGAATACAGAAATACCAGCACCAAACATGTAAACAAGTCAGATTTGATTATCTCTGAGTGAGTTCATTTAGGATTCATTTTTCTCTTTGTTTTTCAAGAGTTTGATAAATTAAGGGAACGTAAGCAGCGTTTGGGCACATATCAAGACAATTTTTTTTATTTTTTTTTAATATTAACTTAGATTAAGAAGGCTGAAAAAAATCACAATGCTTTTAAAAATAATTTAGCTATTTTCATTCTGGAGAATCGAGAAAACCTCAAGCATTAAAGAATAAGGAAACCCAGGATCCTTTCACCTTTCTGCACTCCCTCTGCTGATTGCCAGCTCTATGAAAATAATGTTTTCCCCACCTTGTGAGTACACAGAGGATGGCACCAAAGGCTAGAGCTAAGGTAAGGGGTTTATTGAGGTCAGCAGATTGGGTATCCATAGGAATAATTCACAATACATGCTTTACCTTGAACAAACCCGTCCTTAGGAAGCTATTTACTATTTCTCTATCAAAACATAATCGCTGATTTTAAACATAAGAAAAGGGCAGATGTGACACAGAGTGACGTAGGGGCATGGTGGGGGTGGGCTGATGGTTAGACTAGATGACCTTAGAGGTCTTTTCCAATATCAATGATTCTATGATTCTATTAAACTACCACACTGCATGCATAATTTGGAGATTACAGGTTTATCAGCAGCGCTACTCCTTCCTACACCAGATATTGCCTCATTTAGCAACCAGCTAAAACAAGCTTTATTAGCACAAACTATTCAGGCAGGCACTGATTCTTCCCTCAAAAGATGCTTAAAAGCTGCTCCCCTACACAGCAACCAAGTGCCTGGCACCACTGGCCTTAATGCCACTCGCAAGGCCCTCACCGTGCTGTCCGACAGTCCTCATGCTAATACTGCCCACCAGGCCTCCTGCGAAGCCCGCAGTTCTGCCCACCAGGCCAGGCCGACTTGTGTGCTGCCCACGAGATGGCAGCAATATGTTTATGAATAATGCAGCAAGAGGCTGCAGCCCACTGCCATTTCACTTACGAGCTGCCTCTCTTCTCCGGCTGGGGGAAAAAAAAAAACACAGCTCAGCCTATTATCCAGTGCACAAGGTGCTTCTTGTGCTCTCACGTTTGTCCAGACCCTTCTGCTCAGCAGTACTTCTGGCCCTAAATTATTACGCAAGCACATTAAGCATTAACTGCTGTTATGTTTTACTTTTGCAATGCAGAAAATGCCTGTGGCTTGAAATAAATATTTTCTTTTCTGATGGACAAATAACATCTGCACTTCTGAAAGCTGCCGCGTAGCTGTCAAGAGCTAAGTGATTCACATAATTTCTTAAGAAGCACATGTGTATGAGCATACACAGACACTCGTACCTCTCACAGTCACTCACATATCAGTGCTTACATCCGTCAAAAGATGGCCTCTTAAAAAAGTGCAGTGAGCTATTATTATAATCATTTTTGGCAGACACATCTATGTACACATAATGTCAGATTTGGAGAATGTATGTTCTGCTTTCTATTTTTTTTTTTCTTTTCTTTTTTTAATCAGCCTGATTTTCACAGAAAGCAGGCTTGCTTTCCATTTTTATTTTGGAGCTCTGCACATCTTAAAGAGAGACCTTGAGCTCCAGTGTGCTATAGGAGCTGGTTGCCCCTGATTTTTCATGGCTTTCAGTGAGTACCATGGCAAAGGCAATCAGCACTACCAATAGCAGCTCCTTCTCCACCCAAATTTTCTGCTGCCTTGTCAAGACCTCTGTGAGCTGTTCAGGTTACATTTCTCAAGTGAATTTTTTCCAATACAGTGAAATTTTCGAGAAATTTAACAAGGCAATTACAAAGGGAATGAAAAAAAAATACAACTTGCCCAGCTAAAATTATTTTTAATTGCTAATCAACAGAGTAATAACTAAAGTTTTATTAAGAATTCTGAACTGTTTTTGAAAATAGCCAGTTATGACCTGAAAAAAATATCGTATCAGAAGCAACCTTCACTATTTTGTATCAGGAATAAATTTTTCATATCCTTAATAAGCCAGTGAATAGGACTTCTTTCTTTTTTTAATAAAAAACATATATGAAGCAGAAAGCCAAAGAATTGCCTGTCCTGATTATAGTCACAAAATATATAAGGCCTTTACTGAAAGTAGTGAAAGTTTTGTCCTGTCCAAAAGTAGAAACAGGAAGCATAGAAACGAGAAGAATACTTTAGCTACAGTTTTGTAGCCATGATAATTTACCTGCTCAACACCCACTTTTATGAACAGAGCTGCACTGCTTGGCTGTTCCTTCAGTCAATCTCCTCCCTTTAAAGAGGTTGAGATTCTCAGACCCTTTAAATACATAGAGTTGTCATAGTCCAGTCTCTTCCTACTCCGTGCCCTGCTGAAATGCTGTCTGTTTTCTTATAAACTCTTGGACACATAAAACACCACCGTTCATATGATACAGAAAATGCAAAAATGTTCTTAAGGTGCCAAAGTGTTTCAGCTTCTTTCCAGCGGTTTTCTACGTATGAAATCCAAGGCGTCGCAGTTTATGTATAAATCTTTGTTGTCACTGCTTATATCATACGACTGCTGAATACATCCCTCTTGTTTTAATCACTTGTTTATTGGTGGTAGCACATAGCTTTATTAATGCTTGAACCGCTTGTGTTTACAAAGCAACCTGAGCTGCTTTCACTCTCAAAATCCACTCTTTGGAATAATGTGGGCAACAGAAAATCTGCTGCAAGAAGGAAAGCATGATTAAAGCCTGGTAATTTCTCACCTAGCACTTCTGAAACTAGGATGAAACTGGGTATCCCATAACATGTTGCCCAGTTTCAAGTCTGTTCCTTATAGTGGACTAGATGAGAGTCTTTTTCTCTCTCACTCAGCATCTAATTTTTATGCTTTTTAATAACGAGAAATAACTCCTCAGGAACAGCTACTGTCAGCACAGGTAAACCAATTACCATTAAATCTGCCCTTTTCTTAGGGAAAAAAAAAAAAAACCAACAAAAGCCACACAACTTTCCCAGGTATCTAAATGTCTCTCCTCTTTATCACCTTAAAATGTCATGCTAAAATCTCCAGGAGGCAATGTATAATGTTTACAACACCTGCTGTGTGCAATTTCATACTGTCTCCAAAACTTTCCCCAAGATAAAGGTTGTTATTATTTTTTCCCCCATGTGTTATGTACAGTTTTACTTATCTCCTTTTTCAATCAATAGTAAGAGCTAAGCATACAGGAATGCAATGAAAACATAGCTCTACTGTCATTACTTCCATAAGATCCTGATCAGTTTCTATGCTATATAAGAGCAGATTCCACAAAGAAAGACTGTGCTGTGAACTGTTTGACACACCAAATTTGGGGCCTCAAGGAAGCAGCACAATGAGCTACAGAGAGCATAGTTTCATTTGTAACTTCTGGCTTAAAGAAATGAAAAGATAACAAGGCAATCAATAGATATTAGTAAAGAGTCTCTTTAAAAAAAAAAAAAAACAAATAAGAAGAGATTCCAAAAACGACAATAGAATTTCACTACTGTAAAAGTAGAGTAAGAGGTTCCAAAATCCCAAAATTAATATAAATGTATGTATTTAGTGTCCACTATCCACACCTCTTATTCTGCTCTTTGGCTGCATATATGACAAATATAGGAAATATTATGCAGCTTTCAAAAGAAAAACATTATGAATAAAGACAATTATGTTCACGAAAAAAAAAATGCATTCATTTGTTGTGTTTTGATTACAAAATAAGATAGATCATAATGAGAGGACAGAAGATTGCCTGCATCCACCCATTAAGTTTTACTGGCAGGTCGGTAAAGTAAGTCAATCGAGACAACAGAAGGAAAGAATACAGAAATACTTTTATATTGCCACATCAAGATTTCTCAGCTATCTCACTAAGAAACCTGCAATTCCTACATAAATATATGCACTTAAACATCTGCAAAAAGATTATTAAGACTAATGTCTCGTATTTTTTTCAAAACTAATTATAAATTGATTATAAGTTTGTTATTTAAAATACCTCTTGCTGACATCAGCTAATAACTGCGTGATGCAGCTCAGTTTTTTAATTAGGCAATTATATATTTGAAATTAATTTGAAATTAAACTTCAGTCACAGCAGAAAGCTCCAGAAGGGGACAAAATGCTCTACAGTTTTGTAGGGTTTGTATTTTTGTAAAATAGCAGCAGGTCCATCTAAAGCACATCTAATTCAAAGTCAATAAAGGTTACTGTACATTTTATATGAGTTGCAGACAAGAGCACTCTCAGGCTTAGAAGGCAGAACTTCTCTAGAGACACTTTGGACTGGGAATAGGTTCCAGCTGCTGATAAGGACCGCCAGAAGCTTCACATCCATATTTCTTAGATCAGCCTCCTCTATGAAGCATTTGCATTTAAAATCATAAAAAGAAATCCAAACACCAATAACAACCCAAATCCCTCCACACTGCACCGTCAGTAACTCCTTTTGTAAGATCAAGGAACAGAAAGTGATCCCTCCCATGGCAAAAAATTGGAGACTTAAAACATCACTGGGAGGCATTCAGATCCTATACTGATCCCACAGTATGTAGAACAAAATAGCTTATAATTCAGATTATGTTCATGGACAAAGCTGGAGTAGCTTCAAGGCCAAGAGAGTTACCCTAGAACAGTGCCATAAATGTTATTATATGTGAAACAGCTGCAAGATAAATTCTTTCATATTATACATAGGTATAGTTGTACTTTCAGCTGTCTCTCTGTTGAAACATTGTAAGTACGCTGTAAACACAGTTTCTCCTATTCATAAAATACATTTATAACTCTTAGTTGCATATGAACGAGTGGATCCTGAAAGCTGAGGTTCATAAAAATAAAAAAAGCATCACACCAAGTCATGTGGGAAAAGCCAGGGTGTCCAACTCCAGAAGCTACACATATGAAATAGCCCTAAAAAATGACCTTGGTAAACGGGGGGGNTTCCTTGCACACTGGTTGGCAATTCTCTGAACACTAAACAAAATGTTTATTTAATTTTAGATCGTGAATGTAATTATTAAAAGTGTGATTCCAAATCCAAGTCATTAAAAATAAAGACAGGGGAAAAAAAAAAAAAAGGTGCATATTTCAGCTCCATTTCAGTGTTTTCTTGGCCTTAAGGAAGAGGTGACAGAAGCACATTACCCTGGGTGTAAGTGGCTGACAGCCCCAAAGGAGGGCAGAGCCAGTCCCCATAGGGATACAGCCCGAGGCTGGTGGCAAAACTGGAGGTCACTGTTGTGACCACTGTGCCACCCTGGGGCAATAAAGTGCAGGAAATTTCTTTCAGCAGTCACAATGCTTTTCTCCAAGGCTCATTACAATGAGAGAGGTGTAAACCTGCACTTCCCTCACTTTCCTCAGGATGCCTTACTCCAATGGACAGGAGTCCATTTATAATCTGTGCATCACGACCTTCCTCTCTCCCATAATAAAAGCTAATAGTTATTACAAGCTGTTGAGAGTCATAATAAAGTATTCAAAGCATGGAAAAAGAGACAGCTCTTGTCCCTGACTTCCATATTCTCACCCAAGAGTTTCCATGTGCAGCTCCTTAACACTCAACTTGGGCTGTGCTAGATGTGGAGAATCTTGCATAGGCTTTGGTCTATCTGCTCAGAAACACAAGAGCATGGTCCTGCTTATACCTGCCCAACTGCCCAACACCTATCCCTGGAGTAAATATGGACAGACTGGGTGAAGTGAGTGTTTCAGCTGGTAGCCCTGTACCATGACAAAATATTGGGCTCGGACTGGACATGGCTAAAATGATTAAAAGACAAGCAAAAAGATAATCAGTTCATCATACATTGATATACATACTGCAGCGTGGGGTATTAAAACTGATAAACATAAGTTATTCCAATATCTTTCTCCATGCTTTGTTTCTCCTTTTAGCTTTACCACATCTTAACAATGTGCTTGTTCCTAAATTAACTCAAGAGATCCAAGACATTTGTGGCACTGTACGGCTCACGATTGAAAAATACCCAATTTTCATTGTTTTTGAGCAGTAGAAGTGGTCAAAGCACAAATCTGCTTAGTCTGTCTGAGTGGTAACACATTATTTCAACAGTTCAGGTTAGAAACATTTCACTGAACTATGCAGTATCAATGCAATTCATCTCAGCCCATACCAGATGACACTTTCAATAGAATATGTAAAGTATGCCTCCACCTAGTGATGACTGTACAAATAATAGAAAATAATAATTCTCTCACTTTAGAGAATCTTAGTAATTAGATCTTATTTCCATAAATTAAAACATACTCCTACACAAATATTCATTTAAAAAACCGTGTGCTTTTCACTCTGAAGAATTAAAGTTCAATCTGTAAAAGTTTACCCGCAAACTGAATTAAGAGGTCCCTTGACTTCAAGTGCTAAAATTTTAAACAATAATGTATTTATAACAATCATGACTATGAAAAGAAAAATAAAAGAAGGGAAGGTTGATTGAAGTGCTGTGGATTTTAAGTGTTATCTTTAGTTTAAGTTAGATACTGTGTGTTTAAATGAAGTAGTAAGTAAATCATATCTTTGCAACTCTGTTTGCCAAAGAAATATTTCCTGAGCTTCTCGGGTCACCCTGTATTAAAGATGCAGTTACAGAATTTACCCACTCCAAACTGGAGATAAAGCAATGCAAAGAAAAAAAAAAATTAAAATTAAAAGATAAAAAAAGAAATCATGCCAGAATTCGAGCAATTCAGCCCCTAGACTCAGACTCAAGTTTTAACAACTCCGATAATACAAATAAAAATACCCTGTAAGTGGGATCATTTGGAGGAGCATCTTTCGAGTCTATGAACTCGAGGAGGTTTGAAAAGCGAGGGTTCCTTGTCGAAAATGCCCTTCGGGGCTTTCCTTTTCTCAGGTTGACGACGCTTGTATTACCATTTCAAGAAGTCTCCCCATCCCATCAACGATCTGTGAATCACAGGCTAAGAATGACTGCTCTGCTGAAAACGCAGAGGTGTATTTTCTAACAGAGAGGGCAGGTCACTATTTGCATTTCTCCTATGGCACTCAAATTGCCTGCCATTGTCCATTTAATATCTTCAAACATCCCAAACCATCCTCCTCCCAAAGAATGTCAGCCATACAAATCACTCCCACACAAAAATGTGAATCCCTATCATATCCTCTGGCATCCCTTTGCACACAAATGCGAGGTGCTGTCTTTCAGAGAGAGGACAGCCAAGGCTCGCCTGCCCAGCCAACTTGAAATATCTGCCTCACTCATTAAAGAGAAATACAAAAATGGAGTAAAGTGACTTAGCCAAGATTTTAAAAAATGTAGTGGCTGAATACAGAAATACCAGCACCAAACATGTAAACAAGTCAGATTTGATTATCTCTGAGTGAGTTCATTTAGGATTCATTTTTCTCTTTGTTTTTCAAGAGTTTGATAAATTAAGGGAACGTAAGCAGCGTTTGGGCACATATCAAGACAATTTTTTTTATTTTTTTTTAATATTAACTTAGATTAAGAAGGCTGAAAAAAATCACAATGCTTTTAAAAATAATTTAGCTATTTTCATTCTGGAGAATCGAGAAAACCTCAAGCATTAAAGAATAAGGAAACCCAGGATCCTTTCACCTTTCTGCACTCCCTCTGCTGATTGCCAGCTCTATGAAAATAATGTTTTCCCCACCTTGTGAGTACACAGAGGATGGCACCAAAGGCTAGAGCTAAGGTAAGGGGTTTATTGAGGTCAGCAGATTGGGTATCCATAGGAATAATTCACAATACATGCTTTACCTTGAACAAACCCGTCCTTAGGAAGCTATTTACTATTTCTCTATCAAAACATAATCGCTGATTTTAAACATAAGAAAAGGGCAGATGTGACACAGAGTGACGTAGGGGCATGGTGGGGGTGGGCTGATGGTTAGACTAGATGACCTTAGAGGTCTTTTCCAATATCAATGATTCTATGATTCTATTAAACTACCACACTGCATGCATAATTTGGAGATTACAGGTTTATCAGCAGCGCTACTCCTTCCTACACCAGATATTGCCTCATTTAGCAACCAGCTAAAACAAGCTTTATTAGCACAAACTATTCAGGCAGGCACTGATTCTTCCCTCAAAAGATGCTTAAAAGCTGCTCCCCTACACAGCAACCAAGTGCCTGGCACCACTGGCCTTAATGCCACTCGCAAGGCCCTCACCGTGCTGTCCGACAGTCCTCATGCTAATACTGCCCACCAGGCCTCCTGCGAAGCCCGCAGTTCTGCCCACCAGGCCAGGCCGACTTGTGTGCTGCCCACGAGATGGCAGCAATATGTTTATGAATAATGCAGCAAGAGGCTGCAGCCCACTGCCATTTCACTTACGAGCTGCCTCTCTTCTCCGGCTGGGGGAAAAAAAAAAACACAGCTCAGCCTATTATCCAGTGCACAAGGTGCTTCTTGTGCTCTCACGTTTGTCCAGACCCTTCTGCTCAGCAGTACTTCTGGCCCTAAATTATTACGCAAGCACATTAAGCATTAACTGCTGTTATGTTTTACTTTTGCAATGCAGAAAATGCCTGTGGCTTGAAATAAATATTTTCTTTTCTGATGGACAAATAACATCTGCACTTCTGAAAGCTGCCGCGTAGCTGTCAAGAGCTAAGTGATTCACATAATTTCTTAAGAAGCACATGTGTATGAGCATACACAGACACTCGTACCTCTCACAGTCACTCACATATCAGTGCTTACATCCGTCAAAAGATGGCCTCTTAAAAAAGTGCAGTGAGCTATTATTATAATCATTTTTGGCAGACACATCTATGTACACATAATGTCAGATTTGGAGAATGTATGTTCTGCTTTCTATTTTTTTTTTTCTTTTCTTTTTTTAATCAGCCTGATTTTCACAGAAAGCAGGCTTGCTTTCCATTTTTATTTTGGAGCTCTGCACATCTTAAAGAGAGACCTTGAGCTCCAGTGTGCTATAGGAGCTGGTTGCCCCTGATTTTTCATGGCTTTCAGTGAGTACCATGGCAAAGGCAATCAGCACTACCAATAGCAGCTCCTTCTCCACCCAAATTTTCTGCTGCCTTGTCAAGACCTCTGTGAGCTGTTCAGGTTACATTTCTCAAGTGAATTTTTTCCAATACAGTGAAATTTTCGAGAAATTTAACAAGGCAATTACAAAGGGAATGAAAAAAAAATACAACTTGCCCAGCTAAAATTATTTTTAATTGCTAATCAACAGAGTAATAACTAAAGTTTTATTAAGAATTCTGAACTGTTTTTGAAAATAGCCAGTTATGACCTGAAAAAAATATCGTATCAGAAGCAACCTTCACTATTTTGTATCAGGAATAAATTTTTCATATCCTTAATAAGCCAGTGAATAGGACTTCTTTCTTTTTTTAATAAAAAACATATATGAAGCAGAAAGCCAAAGAATTGCCTGTCCTGATTATAGTCACAAAATATATAAGGCCTTTACTGAAAGTAGTGAAAGTTTTGTCCTGTCCAAAAGTAGAAACAGGAAGCATAGAAACGAGAAGAATACTTTAGCTACAGTTTTGTAGCCATGATAATTTACCTGCTCAACACCCACTTTTATGAACAGAGCTGCACTGCTTGGCTGTTCCTTCAGTCAATCTCCTCCCTTTAAAGAGGTTGAGATTCTCAGACCCTTTAAATACATAGAGTTGTCATAGTCCAGTCTCTTCCTACTCCGTGCCCTGCTGAAATGCTGTCTGTTTTCTTATAAACTCTTGGACACATAAAACACCACCGTTCATATGATACAGAAAATGCAAAAATGTTCTTAAGGTGCCAAAGTGTTTCAGCTTCTTTCCAGCGGTTTTCTACGTATGAAATCCAAGGCGTCGCAGTTTATGTATAAATCTTTGTTGTCACTGCTTATATCATACGACTGCTGAATACATCCCTCTTGTTTTAATCACTTGTTTATTGGTGGTAGCACATAGCTTTATTAATGCTTGAACCGCTTGTGTTTACAAAGCAACCTGAGCTGCTTTCACTCTCAAAATCCACTCTTTGGAATAATGTGGGCAACAGAAAATCTGCTGCAAGAAGGAAAGCATGATTAAAGCCTGGTAATTTCTCACCTAGCACTTCTGAAACTAGGATGAAACTGGGTATCCCATAACATGTTGCCCAGTTTCAAGTCTGTTCCTTATAGTGGACTAGATGAGAGTCTTTTTCTCTCTCACTCAGCATCTAATTTTTATGCTTTTTAATAACGAGAAATAACTCCTCAGGAACAGCTACTGTCAGCACAGGTAAACCAATTACCATTAAATCTGCCCTTTTCTTAGGGAAAAAAAAAAAAACCAACAAAAGCCACACAACTTTCCCAGGTATCTAAATGTCTCTCCTCTTTATCACCTTAAAATGTCATGCTAAAATCTCCAGGAGGCAAATGTATAATGTTTACAACACCTGCTGTGTGCAATTTCATACTGTCTCCAAAACTTTCCCCAAGATAAAGGTTGTTATTATTTTTTCCCCCATGTGTTATGTACAGTTTTACTTATCTCCTTTTTCAATCAAAAGTAAGAGCTAAGCATACAGGAATGCAATGAAAACATAGCTCTACTGTCATTACTTCCATAAGATCCTGATCAGTTTCTATGCTATATAAGAGCAGATTCCACAAAGAAAGACTGTGCTGTGAACTGTTTGACACACCAAATTTGGGGCCTCAAGGAAGCAGCACAATGAGCTACAGAGAGCATAGTTTCATTTGTAACTTCTGGCTTAAAGAAATGAAAAGATAACAAGGCAATCAATAGATATTAGTAAAGAGTCTCTTTAAAAAAAAAAAAAAACAAATAAGAAGAGATTCCAAAAACGACAATAGAATTTCACTACTGTAAAAGTAGAGTAAGAGGTTCCAAAATCCCAAAATTAATATAAATGTATGTATTTAGTGTCCACTATCCACACCTCTTATTCTGCTCTTTGGCTGCATATATGACAAATATAGGAAATATTATGCAGCTTTCAAAAGAAAAACATTATGAATAAAGACAATTATGTTCACGAAAAAAAAATGCATTCATTTGTTGTGTTTTGATTACAAAATAAGATAGATCATAATGAGAGGACAGAAGATTGCCTGCATCCACCCATTAAGTTTTACTGGCAGGTCGGTAAAGTAAGTCAATCGAGACAACAGAAGGAAAGAATACAGAAATACTTTTATATTGCCACATCAAGATTTCTCAGCTATCTCACTAAGAAACCTGCAATTCCTACATAAATATATGCACTTAAACATCTGCAAAAAGATTATTAAGACTAATGTCTCGTATTTTTTTCAAAACTAATTATAAATTGATTATAAGTTTGTTATTTAAAATACCTCTTGCTGACATCAGCTAATAACTGCGTGATGCAGCTCAGTTTTTTAATTAGGCAATTATATATTTGAAATTAATTTGAAATTAAACTTCAGTCACAGCAGAAAGCTCCAGAAGGGGACAAAATGCTCTACAGTTTTGTAGGGTTAGTATTTTTGTAAAATAGCAGCAGGTCCATCTAAAGCACATCTAATTCAAAGTCAATAAAGGTTACTGTACATTTTATATGAGTTGCAGACAAGAGCACTCTCAGGCTTAGAAGGCAGAACTTCTCTAGAGACACTTTGGACTGGGAATAGGTTCCAGCTGCTGATAAGGACCGCCAGAAGCTTCACATCCATATTTCTTAGATCAGCCTCCTCTATGAAGCATTTGCATTTAAAATCATAAAAAGAAATCCAAACACCAATAACAACCCAAATCCCTCCACACTGCACCGTCAGTAACTCCTTTTGTAAGATCAAGGAACAGAAAGTGATCCCTCCCATGGCAAAAAAATGGAGACTTAAAACATCACTGGGAGGCATTCAGATCCTATACTGATCCCACAGTATGTAGAACAAAATAGCTTATAATTCAGATTATGTTCATGGACAAAGCTGGAGTAGCTTCAAGGCCAAGAGAGTTACCCTAGAACAGTGCCATAAATGTTATTATATGTGAAACAGCTGCAAGATAAATTCTTTCATATTATACATAGGTATAGTTGTACTTTCAGCTGTCTCACTGTTGAAACATTGTAAGTACGCTGTAAACACAGGTTCTCCTATTCATAAAATACATTTATAACTCTTAGTTGCATATGAACGAGTGGATCCTGAAAGCTGAGGTTCATAAAAATAAAAAAAGCATCACACCAAGTCATGTGGGAAAAGCCAGGGTGTCCAACTCCAGAAGCTACACATATGAAATAGCCCTAAAAAATGACCTTGGTAAACGGGGGGGGGGGGAAGAAAAATCACTAAGCAAACTTAGAAAAAAGAAGTCTGTTAGTTAAATGAATAGTGCTATTAAGAGAACAAAGCAGTATCAATGATCCATAAGTATGTTGTTCACAACCCTTCACTGCACCCTTCACCTCTCTCCTATTTCTCCTTTTCTTTTTTGAATCATCCAAAAGAAATCTTCCAAAACCTCTTCAAGGAAATAGTCTGCAGCCACAAGATATTGTGCTAATGAAGCTCCAGGACTGTGAAGCCAGAGGTCAAGAATACATCTACTATGTCTGGGCTGGATTTGAAATTAAAAGGGCTGCTTGGTATAGACCCAAGGGTGAGTAAAGTAAGGAGAGGAATAAACTCCAGTGGAAAAGTTTACTAGAAGCAGAAAACGATGAACATGGAGAAATGCTGCAAACTTAGCTAGTTTGTGATGCTTCACCACCCTTATTACTACTGACTGCAAGGCAACTCACTGCGTTAATTTCTTCTTTAGTAACTTTTATTGAAAGGCAACTAACCAATATAAAATTAGACCAAATAAAGGAAAGAGGAGAATGCCAGAGTGACATAGGTGCTGTTTCTGTTCCAGTTGCTGACTGACAACACTGCCATCCCTTAACATGGTTTTATTTAGTTATTACAACCATCTCTCTGTAAATGACACTTAGGATTATTTAAGATTATGTTGTAATCCTTTTAATCCTCAGTGCTTTAAATTTCAGGCTAAACACCAAAGAGCAAACTAGCACTTAGCAGAAATATTTAAAGCATGTGATTTGAACATAAATCTTCTTTTATTCACCACTCCTCTGATGAAGACCTAGAGCATCACGTCATTCAGCCAGTGAGAGCAAACAGCACAGTATCTCACTGCAAACTGCTACATGTAATGCTGTTTCTAACCAGTTCTTTTCCTTGGTGCTAGCTAGATCATCAATTAAATAAATGAAGTTAAATCAGGAGGTTATGTTTTATGACATGCATATTTTTGGTTGCTATCGAGGAATACTTGTAAAAACCCTAATATGTTCATCAAGAACAGAAATAGAATGCATGCACAAATTAGATAGTGCGAGAGGCAGATCAGATTTATCCTGTTAAACAGGGAGTAGCTCAATTAAAATGAATAGAGTAACACTGCTGAAAACCTCATGATCAAGACCAGAAACCCAAATCTTCCTGTCTGAATTTCATTTACTTGCAGTTTCCCCTTTTTTCCCCTGCATCGATCATGTTTCCAATTAATTTTCTTTATGATACCCCTATACTCCATCTTCTTGTTACCATCCATTAACTGTCTTACGCTTAAATTTTAAATTCAAGATTTCCTTCTTTTTCTTCAAGCCAAAATCTCAGTACTCATTTTCTAATTCTAATCTATAATTCATGAACTCAAATTGAGCACCCAAGTTAAATCGAACTCAAAGTTTTGCACCTACATCTAGTACAACATATTAGCAGAAAGCAACCCTTTCTCTGTTTGAAACAGAAAATAATGTTTTATCGTTCAGAAAGTAATAAAGCAAAAACCAACCATGCTTTGGAGATAAAATTTGTACTTAATTGTACTTATTTCTGATAATCTCATAGTTAGTCAGTTAATGTATTTAATCAAATATTAATGCTATGCATCTATATTTAGGTTGGAAAGAAATAAACAAACCACAACAACAAAAAACAAAACCGTCCACGTTCCTTTCATTTGAACAAATTGTGAATAAGTTGACATATATTATCAATCGTATTCCTATCCGTTAGGAACAGGTAGAGCATCAGAAGTGTTTTCTGAAAGATTCATTATCCAGGTACAAACTGACCTCTTCACTTTCAAACTCAGCTTGGATTCCCTCCAGACTATCTCATAAATCTTCTCTCTCTCTCTCTAGTCCCCTTCCCACTCTCTCTGCTCGCATAGCACCAGTCTCCTTCAGTCCCTTCCTTTCCCAAAATGTCACCACTACTGATGCCAAAGCCTTCTCCTCTTTCACTCTTACCATCTGGCATAATCTTCTTGTAGCTCTCTGTCTAAACAATGCTCCATCCCTTTTCAAAATGTGTCTTAACATATGTCCTTCCTCTCATGCTTTTACTTCTTAATGTCTCTCCCACTCACTTATTGGCTTGATGAAGACATGTTTTAATGGGTTCAAACAGTAGCACATGAGTTTCCTTTCTCACATTATTCTGATTCAGTGGAGTTACACCTCACACCAAGAGAAGTGAGAAGAAAATATATTGCAAAGTCTTCACACGACTAGGTTGGATAAATCAATAACACAGCTTCATTTGTCTTTGCATTGGAAAAGTATTAGCTTAAAAGAATCACCACTGCAATATGCATTTTCAAACAGAAGTTTTGCTTAATGCAAAAAGAGAAATAAACCCTAGAAGCTCAGAAGACTTGTCAGTATGCTCAGGGGGTTGCAGGACTGAAGGCTAAGGTTATACTTAATCACTCTGGAAGTGAAAAAGCTGAAGATTGACAGCAAAACCAAAATATTTATTCTAAAAATACCTAGGAAATGACAAACCTCTAAGTGTTGTTTCAAGACAACCTGAAGGATGTGGGGGGTACAGAAGCATAATTCTGTCTTGGAGATGAGGAATATTTCTAAATATTGCATGCACTTTGGAAAGATGTCTAGAAAAATAAACCTTGAAAAACTCTCTGTAACACCAACTGATCCAAAGAGGTTTCTTACTCAACAAGATGAGTGTGATCACTTGGGGGTTTCTGTGTGTAGAGGTTAAATGCCAGAGCCAGGTACAGTTTCACTTGGTGATGATGCAGAAGGACTATCCAATAACTAACAGTATCTTGACCCCAGCACGTTTGCTTCTATGTCTCTCTTCCCTTTATTGTTTAGATTGTTAAAAAAAACCTTCCTGTTAGAACTATGGAAAACAACTCAATTCATAGAGAATAATATTTTGATGTGACTTGATGCAACTTTCAGTGAAACAAAAAGAAATCTTTCTAGTGGTAATCTAGTGAACTGGATTATGTCGAAAAACTGAAAATGTTACATTAAACTCTTTTGGCTTCTAGATCCCAGAGTGTTAACCTTAGAATAACACTCTTCTAATCCTTTCATCTTCTAAGGCCTTGGTCCTACCCTTCAATTCAACACATTTAGATGTAGTAATTAAATAATATTATTTTCCATCAATGAAGAATAGACTGATGAGAAATTTATGTATTTCTATGCTGGCCTTGACAGAAGCAAGCTTATACCATGCTCCACTCCCCCTCCAGAAATGAACCCGGGTCATCACTGTCTGAGCACCCTGAACAGCAATAAAAATAAACAGAGTAACCACACTGTGTTGGAGCAATGCTAGTATAAGCAGTCTGAAGAAGTTGTGTTTATGGAAGTCCTTTGGGTCAAGATTCTAGGCCTGAACTCCAAGCAATTACCTACTAAGTTTTAAAAACAAATTGAATATAGAGCATTAATCAATAAATCAACAGGTTCTCAAGTGTTTAGGAAACTCAGTCATCAGAAATCCTTCCCTTCGAAAAATAGTAAACCAATGCTTGATAAAATGTTACACTCCTGTATTAGCAGGAAAAATGCTGTATTAAATCGGACTCCAGTTATTTAAAACCAAGGAAATAAATCCTACCTCTTAGCTTAACAGATTTTATACTCAAACGAGCAATGAAATACATGCATTGCTTCTTACCTGAAAGACATTCTTTCTGCTGGATTTCTCTGGGGTCCACTCAATGTGAGCACCACACAAATCCACACACTCAGGTTTATATCCCGGTTTCTGCAAAGGAAAAATTAACCATGAATACGACCCGACTTTCCACAAATGGAAAAGATCATATAAATTAAGAATAGATCAAGTTTAAGTGAAAGATTATTGTTGTGAAGCTTCTGGCATTACTCAGAAGAGTTCACTGTTCCTTTGTAGTATTAGATAACCATTCCCAAGGTGTTAACTCAGCAATAACGTTCTTACCCTGCATACCTATTTTTAAATGTAGTTAGATAATTAAAAAACAAAAATGTCTAATATACAATGGATCAAAACACAAATGCATACACATTGACCAGAGTTTTTTTGTTTTTTTTTTAATTGCTTACTTTTCAAAACCTCATGAAAAGCCATTACATTTCAAGATAATGCTTTGTGGATTTTCCAACTGCAAATTGAAACTGATGAAGCTGGAAAGGACAGAAAGTAGACAAGAACGTACATTGCGTCTGTAAGACAAGCTATCTCCTTTCTCCAAACAAATTATCATTTCTAGCTCTAAAAAATGAAAGCTTCAAGAACATGTGTGACACCCAGAAAGAGCTCAACACTTAAGGGTAGCTTCAAGTAGCGCTACTTCGATGTCAGTTTGTGCATTCCCGAGCAACATAGCTCTGCCTCCCCAGCTCCTCCATATGGATGAAAATAATTCAAAGAGCAGATTTTTTTTTTTTTTTTTGCCTGTATCATTTATGTTCTGGGAAGTTAGTGTAAAGCACAGCATAATAATCCTCATTTACCATCTAAGCTTCTTCTCCAGAGACTTTGCTTGTGCAGGAGTTTGGCAAAACCCTTGTCATTTAGAGTAGACTTCATAGACTAGGTTATTAAACTTACTCCATTATTCTTAGGACGTTTTACCTTAAGAAAAATAAATGGCATTGGTAAACTAACAGAAGTTGCAATGGCCAGTGCAGCATCAACCACATAATCAGTTTTCCAAACACAGTGAACTGAATTTCTCTGATGTTGTTATTAAAGGCTAAAAATAACGTGCATTCTGCAGGACGCTTTTCAGATGGGTGGAAAAGGATCTATTTAGGTTAAAAGAAACAAAGTAAGAAATCCTGGTCAGATAATTTGCAGTCAGTCATAATTTCAGGCATTTCTCCGTACTGGAATTGTAATTATGGTCTCCATTTGCCAAACCATAAAACTACCACGGTTCAAATCCTCTAAAACTGAGGGTCTAGTGTACCTTTGTTCCTCTTTATTATTATTTTTCTTTACAGAAAAAAATATGTTATTCAAAGCAGAAAGATGTTCTTGTGGCTAAACCACTGGAAGAGGAGGGTTTGGACTTTTTCCCCAGCTCTGCCTCAGACTTCCTGTCTGGTCTCTGACAAGAGCTTAACTTTTCTAAATTCTAATAGCAGATCAAAACAACAGTATTGATACTCAATTTTACAAAGATGTAAAATTTCACTAGTTACTATTTCTAAGGAGGAAGTGACTAATTAAAAAGTAAAAGCAAATAGAGAAGGAAAAAAAGAACTTCCAGTGTTGCAGTAGCTCACTCTGCTTAGCTGGGAGATAGCTGACAATTGCTTCCTCCTCAGTAACTCATTGGACAACTAGACGGGCAGCTTGGTAACCCCTCCCCACAAACAACACAGCCTCGTAAAGGTGGGCCAGATAGGTTTCTTTGAAAACAAAAGCCAACCAACCAACATGCAACACGGAGTCTGCAAATACTTGAACAAAGAATGCAGCTTTATTTAATCAACAGAAAAAGTGGAGTAATTTCAGAAGCGTATGATGAGCTGAAAAGTAGTAATTCAAGCGTAGACAAAGAACCAGGAAATAGTTCCTTGATGATGAAGCATGCCAGGCTATAGAGTGTTTCCCTCAGGAAAACTACCACAGCATCACACACTGAAGTGAGAAAAACAATAGAAAGCATATCCATTGGTGGAAGTCTTACAGGACAGAACGGTGAACCCCAGAGGATTTTACCATCTTTGATTTCTATGACTGTACAAAACTGCTAGTAGTGGTAGAAGCTGAACTCCTGTGTGTTCAAGTGCATACAGTTTGTTTTGATGTTTTAAACTGGAGTTTGTTTACTGCTCCGGTTCTGTAATCAGCAGAAGAAGAGGGTAAGGATATGCAACTCCCTTTCCTCAGGGTCTTAAGAAGATGAACAAACTCCTTCTGCGTGCAAACAACTCAAAAACTTCTCTTTTGAGGAACTCAGCATTCCTGACCACAACAAGATAGGAGGTGCCTGTGAACACCTCATGAATCATGAGTATTGTACAGTGTATAAAAGCCCCTGATTAAAACTGCATGCAAAATCATTCAGATCTTCAGTTCTGGTTGAGTATGCCAGTCCTTCTGCAGCACCCATGGATCTCTGCACAATGGGGACTTATGACTACTGCTTCAATCCACAGAGTACTCAGGAAAAAAGCCTAGAAATTCATTCTGGCCTAAACGTTGTCCTGTTACATATTGCCTATTTTCCTCAGAGATATTGCAAGAGAGTAAACTAAGGTTAACGTGAAAGCCTGAGCACTCCATGTCCTTGCTTTGTGTTTTGCAGTCAGAGCAATTATGTTATATCAGTGCTGTTGGAGGGAGTTATGCTGTAAATTGATACAAGTGTCTGCTGCAATGAAATCTTCCGCAACATGAATATGGATTTCAGCAGCATTTTCACTCACTAAATTACTTTGCAGATAGGCTAATAACCTGAGGTTAAAATAACCTCTGTTGAATAAACTATCTCCAGAAATAAACAGTCTAGTTTTTCTTGGTCAGAGAGGCCAACTGATAATAAAATTTAATGCTGGTTAGAAAGAGTGGAGCTGCGATCTGTTTCAATCACAATGTCCTTAATTTAAAACAAAAAAATAAGTTACATTCTTATGAGCACTAAAAAAAGGCATGACAACAAATGGTCAAAGCAGGAGGAAAAGACAATGATTTGGTATGCAGGATGCAAACTTGCATTTTCAGTAAACAAGTATTATGGATCTCTCTATGTGCTTTAATGGTCATTTTCCCTCTTACTACTACTAATATCAGATATTATCACAAGCTTCACTGGAAAGCTACGACTCTCAGACTTCTCCACTGAAATCAACGGCAAAGTTCTTACAGTGATTCTTATATATACAGTTGTACAAATGAACAACAAGAACTTTTCAGAAGGACTAGTTGTTTAAGTTTGAATATCATTAAAGATTTTGGTAAATATAATTTTAGGTCACCTCTAAATGTTACCCTATCATAAGAAGAGGTATGAATAAAGTCTACTACCACTTCCCTCTCTTCTGTTGCCTTTATTGTGAGATTTTCCCCTTATAATGATGCTGTTTTAAGATTTCACATCATACATTTAATAACGAATATGAATTAATATCTTTATAATACAAAGCAATCTTTTTGTTATGTCACAATTTTCCTGCTAACAATAAAAATGCTTTGTTATATTTCATACTACAGTGAATGAGCATTGCTTCTATTACTTTATTAAATTAATGGTTGAGTTCCTTTTTCTCAAAAATAAGCTAAAGGAAAATTCAGAACAAATGATTTTTATAGAAGCCTTTTTATATAATTTTGATAGTGGAAAGGAAATCATATCTGGCTAAATGGTTTACAAAGGAAATAAACATTGCATTTGCTTGATCAGGTGAAATGACTGTGCTAGTTTAGCTTTGTTTTTGTAAAAGTGTGAAATTTCTGCTTAGGAAGTTGAGTTGAGAGATGAGTTTTGGTGGGTTTGTTTTTTTTCTTCCAAGCTTTGTCTAATTACTTATTTATTTCCAACCGCATAGAAGTTAAATGCAATTGACAGAAAAATGCGTCTTCAACTCATTTATAGAGTACAACCCTACTGCTCAGATCTAACATAGAATTGAATGCATTTACCATGCTGGCATTGAAAGACAGAACATACAAAGCACAAGGTGCATCCAGAGCTGAGCTAAGCAGCCCCTGTGTTCATTCTGGCCCACACTCTATGAATTAGAGCCAAGTGGCTCACAACCTCATTGAATCAGATCCTTCAGATGAGCACCAAAAACATCGCAAAAGCTTCCTTCCTTCTATGCATAACTCAGCCATAAATGTTTCTCATGAATGTGTCTTTATTGTAGAGACCTTGTTCTAGATGCTTTTGGAAAAGAAAAAAAAACATTTCTTCAAAATTATCCCTTGATATCTTCTAACTTGCACTGCACTGAGGAAGAACATATTCTGGAGTTTGTTACTTTAATGCAATTTGAGCATAACATGAATTAGTTTCCCAAACACATTGATTCTATGACAGCAACACTCATCCAGGCAGAAGTAGAAGACAGCTAATAAATTATAAGTTTTGTTTTAAAGGATATATTTTAGACTCACAAGAAAAAAAAGCTAATTTAAATTTAAGGCAAACATGATTTTGGAAAAAAATATATTAATTCATGCTATACTGTTCTCACGGCTTCAGAAAAATGTTATTTTTCCTGCTGTACCCACACAAACAAGCAGATAGTGTCAAATTCTATCCTTTACTTACTTTTATTATTTCACTCTTTTTTTTTTTTTTAAATATATTTTTGCTATAACCCTCACCTTTCCAAAAAAATGAGGCACAAAAATGCAATATTTATCTCCTGCCATGAAATCAGCGTTAACACTTAGATCAAGAACATATAGGTTAAAAAAAGTAAAAAAAGGGTTTTATCACCTGCCACAGAAAAAAAAAAATAGCTTATTCTTTGTGACTCCTGCCAAAGAGAGCACCTTTGTGGCCACTCATCACACCAATAAGATATGACAGGTTTGATCAGGCCTTGAGAGCCTTTCACAATTGGGCTTTGTCAAACCTGTCCCTTTTCTGCCCACAGTGTCACACATTTACCAAAATCCCCCTTTGTTGCCCACGTTCAGGTTTGTAGGCTCAAACTCCACAGTAACTAGCACTGAAGGGATACATGCGATTATTGCTTGCGCAACGTAGCTGTCACATCTCCGAAGACTAAGATCAGTGGTCTTTCCTTGGGGCACAATAAAGAGGTACTGCAAATTTCACTTTGTAGTAACTACAGGCTACAGAAATTGCATTAGCTACATTAGCTGGAGTCATAGAAATATTCAGGAAGGTTAGTGGGATATGGTAGATGTCACATTTATACTACGATAAAAAATCACTTTGCTAACTTACAGTGTTTTCTGCTTTGGTAACACCCTGTATTAAGGTGCCATTTATAAATAATTTATTATTATTTATTAATGTATAAGCCACTTTATAGGATGGTAGATAACTTAAATTCATGTATTAAAGATGCACATACATGGTTTAATACAATTTACATCTCACAATATCCTTTGCAACAGATTCTCATCACATCATCTGTTAAGCATTTATTACTAATGCATTTTATAACATACTTTATAATACATTATTTGAGGAAGTAGCTGCATTTAGTGATCATTTCCATAAATAAGAATAAAGCATTTATAAATGACACCTTAATTTAAAGTGTTACCTTCACATTACCAGATAGTCACTCACCATTTGTCTCACTCTGCAATTATTCCCAAAATGCACCTCTTAATAAAGGACGTGCTAAGTCCTATTTCTTCTCATACTCTACATCTGATTAAAAGTTTATCAAGGCATTTTCCTTCAGCTGCTCTCTGGTCTTTGAAGGTTGCCAGCTCAGTCTGAACTTGCCTTATATAAGCAGCAAAGTTTTTAATACTGAAGTAACAGTTGCAAAGAAGCTGAGTGCATTGAATGGCTCATTGCCTACCAGATTGGCCAGCGCTGGCTGTTTGGATTCTTTGTAGAATTCCATTTTCCGAGAAGTAAGAACAATCCAGGATGTGGACCAGTTTTTCCTTAAAAATAAAATAATAAAAATTATTAGCAAGACATGCAAGCAGGGTGTAAGAATTGTTCCATCTGTAGACATGCTTTTCAAATATTTCATTTCAGAAAGAAAAAACGATCTGAACTCAATCTTCTGCTAGTTCTGATGAAATTGTACCATCATAATTATTATATGAGTGTGGCCTAACAGGAAAGCATGAAGGCTTTGTTTCCCCTTATTCCCGTTTTAAAGCCTCTCTGCTTCTTTTAGCACCAAGGTGCCTCAACCACAGGAAAGCAGAGGGATTATTCACACATGCTTAAAGTTCACACATGCTAAGAGTGTTCCAATAGCTTATGCCCTTCTGATAACTACTATTTAAAATAGAATCAAGAAGGAAACAATAAAGACAATTTGATCCAACTTCACAGGCTCAGTAAAGGGTCTGTTCTGAAAAACTCTCTTTTTTTCAGAGCAAAAAATCCACAAGAAAGAAAGAAAAGAACAATATTTCAGAGAGATTTAAGTTTCTGTAAAACATTGGGAGGTTATAGTACAGCCTAAAATGCTGGCAAACTGCTGGAGCCTGGGAGAAGAAACCAAAATACACATGGATAAGGAAAATGGTGTCTCCCCGCACAGAAGAACACAATCAACTCACAGATAAATTACATTATATATATTACTTATGTGGTGTTTCAAACCACCATATAATTATAAACAAATGGATCTCGCCTGATAGAAATCTATTTTTAGATAAAAGTTTGACTCTCTGACTTTGGGGTCATAACATTTGTTATTTACAAACTTGTCTATTTGCTTTATGTGAACACAAACTGGAAATCTTAACATTTCAGAACAGATTTGAACATGTATGTGACAAGCAGGTTGTTTCACCAATATGCTGTGGTGCCTTAAAAGGAGGAAGTTGACTGTTAACATCAGGAGCGTTGAAATATTTTTCCTCTTTATTCTTTCTTCCCTAGTCTCTGTGAGCTCCCAATATTTAACTATCCCTAACTAAATTAAACACATTCATTTTTAATTCTAGCAAAATTGGTCCTTGTTGAGTTGGTTTTCTTCGGGATGTTCACTTTGAGATTCACCTCAAAGTTCAACTGCATTCAATATGGCATCAAACTGAGCATCAAGCACAATAAGTTTTTTCTCTTTTAATTATCTTCTATGTAATACAAAGGAGCATAACCAGTCTTACAGATGAAGCCCTAATTCCACTGACATTAACAGAACTTCTGCTCATTCCTGCGTGGCCAAGATTTCATCCAGCACAATATAAAGTTCATCCCCAAAATACATCAAACAGGTGGAAACAAAGTGGAAAACAAACAAACAACACTCTCAATGAATTAGAAGAATGCATTTGAAGAAAATAGGACTGCATTTTTAATGTTACGTTAATGGAGGAAAAAAAATTATAGAGACTAAGAAAAATACCTGACTGGGGGGATATATTTTCCCCCAGTGTTTGTAAGTCGCTTTCAAATTTCCAGCTAAGTTTATTACAACTATAAAGTTGTATCCATAGCTAATGTGAACTATGTTCTGTTCACAGCTGAGGACTGTGCATACTGGCATTAAGAACACTTCAACCTCAACTAATTAGTTTTTACAGTGTCCTTGTGAAACAAGTGCTGTAGCTAACAATCACCATCAAAGCAATGAGTACAAGTTGTCTAGTGGTAAGCACAGCTTCAGTTCTTAATTTCTTCTTTTTTTTTTTTTCCTCCCTATTCATAAAAGGTCTTGCAAGTAAGCAGCCAAGCCTGCTGTGTACTGATTTAAGCAGACTTTCCTATGGGTAGGATATACTGGGTAATTATCGATTACTGAAGGATTGAAATCCTTAGTACACAGCCTAGGTTCAGCACCCAACTTACATCAAATACTTGACATCAGGCTCAACCAATATCAAAGCTGTACATGTACCTCAGAAATGTATAGATACACATAGGATACTGACAAAAACAGACAATAAATCTGCCCCAGCAGCACTTACATGCAGGACTAGCATAAAGCAGACACAGTCAGGATCCCTTCCTTGGAAGCAAACACCATTCTGCCCTAACAGCTGGGAGTAGGAGAGCTCACTCCAGCACCTCGCACTGGGATTCCCACTGGCCCCAGTAGCTGGTATTGTAAGCTGCAAGAGCTGGCATACCAGTTTGCCAGTAGCTAGCAGCCTGAACACAAAGTCTGTAGGATCTTTTCAGATGCAGAGAGCTATGGTCCCACCAGCTGCTGGCGCCAGGACCCCAGGTGCTGGCACCAGAACCTGCAGGCCTGTGCCTGCAGCCCAGCTCTGGTACCTGCCACCAGTTCACCTGCACGCACACCCACAGGTCTCACCAGCAGCTAGCATGTAGCCCTTCACACAGAAGGGAGTAGGAATACATAAAGAGTTAATAGGACAGACTGTGGTGATCAGTTTCAGGGCTCAGCCAGCATGTACTGCCTAGCCTCCTTTTACAAATGACAGGCCCTTTATACCCTTTGCCGTCCTTCACCTCTCTCCCATGCACACCCCCATGAGTTTGCAGATCTCTGCAGTTTCTACATCTTTCCAGGCTGGGGTCCCTCAGTTCACATCTTATCTTCTGCAAAATCCAGGCTGATCTTCACAGAGATGACACCTGTAGTTTGACAGCCCATCAATTTGCTTGACTGGAAAGTTCCTACCTTGTCATTCTCTCAATTTTTGCTTTGTCAAGTCTGCTTCACGGCATTTTACTTACTGTTTTCCCTTTTCTTTCTATTTTCCTGACTGAGAGATCCCCACTCTGATAATGTGCTTGAATCAACATCCCCACATGCTCTTTCCTTAGCAATTAGTGCAACTGACCAAGACTTTTTCTGGCTGTTGTCTTTTACTTAGAAGTCCTCAACCAGATAAGCCTGCTGGAATAAACATGCCCCCATCAGTTAGCGTGACTGACCAGACTTGGTTCCCATCATTGCCTACCTTTCTTATTACCCACTGCCACACTGGAAAAGGTCCTTCAACAGCTACCCTTTATGGGAGCAAATGCTCTTCTTCTAATTACCTTTACAAAGTATCTCTTAAAAAATGTTGGATAAGAGGTTTTACCTAAACTTCATTCTGAAGTTTAAGGGGAGAACGCTTTAACTCCATGAGAGAAAAGGATATTTATTGTTTTGGCAGAAGACTATAGGAAATCCCTTCCAACCCCTACAATTCCGTGAAATGTATTAGTGATGAGAATGCATATGAAATACACCATGATATCTATATGATTTTTTTCCTCTAAATTCAAATTCCCTAGTCCTTCTAGATTACAGTTGATTCATTAAAAAATAAAATCTAAATTCCACTGCTTTTGTGACCTAAAAATAAAAAGTACACAGAAAATCTGATAAACATGTTCTCTACTTTATAAATCAGTCAGATATAAAAGGAACAAGCTAATTCCTTCAGGTGTATTAGTCTTTTTACAGATGGGTCTGGGTTTACTTCCTCAGATATAAGCAGTGACCTAAGATTCTCAATTTATTTAGAAAAGATCATTCACAGCATTGTAGTTTTTTTCCCACATTGTACTAAGATTATTCAATAAGCCACCTCCAGTCAATAAACAAGTTTAGGGAAGTGATAGGAGGAATCTGACAGGGTGTATACAAAGTAGATAAATCACTCGTACCCATGCTGTCTTTATAAAGACCCGTAAGTATCAGTACACAGAGAAGATCCAGCTAGATTTAACAAGCATATTGCTTGAATTCTTCTATATCCATAACATTAAACTTATAGTTTAAAACGCAGACAGCTCCTGAAAGCTAACCACTCCTGCACTGAAATGAGTCCTATTTGAGAGCTGCCGCTGCATTTGCATTCTGTCAAACGAACACCTGATGGCAGCACATTATAGCTTCAGTGCTGCTTTCAATTTCTAAGGCTACTTTTTTTTTCTTTTTTTTTTTTTTTTTTTTTCCTCCAAGATATGAGATCATTCAGTACTGTTTAAAACAGCAGCGGTCATGCTAGGTTGCCTCTTCCCTTTGCCGATAGCAAACTGACATACAATGCCAAGCTGTGGGGATGTATTGTGCTCAGGGTTCCTATAGGCATCAGTTCTCACTGGGAAGTAACACTCCTTTCTGGTCTGGTCTTCTTGGCAAATCATGCCATCCTGCTTTGGCCCAGGTGTGGTATAATGTATTACTGGCTTTGGTGCCTTTTCCCAAAGAGCAAGTGCCACCAGTCTCTGATGTGTTAGCATCTGCAGGGTACCCAGTAGTAGAAGGTTTGGCCATGGGTAGACAGCATTCTAGTTTGTAGTAAAAAGCTGGATGGACATGGTGACATCCAGACTTATTTAAAATAAATAAATAAAATTCCAAGATCTTTACAGTTCATCACTGTATGTACAATAACTTATTTCTCCAGGCAGAAAATCTAGTATTTCATGTTAATCTCTAATGTTCATTGGTAACATACAAGACTCTGATCACATCACTGCTACCACCTTATGGGCATCTAAATACAACAAATGCTAGCAAATACTTCTTTGAATAGCTAATATTCATGTTATTTTTAGCAGAACTAGCGTTAAGCAAATAAATGCTGACTGCTGTTGATAGTCTTGCCTAGGCATCCCCACATCCTGCATCCCATTTACCATTCCTACATCCCATCCTTGACTCCTGAAGCACACACCGAGCACCTAAAATTCTCCCACTTGAAAAGATATTAGTTTGTGTGGTGCCTTAAGGTTATCTTTAATATGCATATACACATGCTCATCACATGTAATCAGCCTGCTAGATGTTGTTACTTGCATTCTGAGATTGTAATACTCCTACAGCTGATCACACATTGGGTTAATGCTGAAATAAAGTCACTTTGTGGCTATAAGCCACAATAATAGCTATACATGCTTAAAATTCAGAGTGGATATGTGTTTACAACTGATAAGTTCTGTAACATTTACATATAATACCTTAATTTCTTGCCACCGTCTGCTATTTTAGCTTTTAGAAGATATCCTTCTTTCTCCACCACCTACAAGAAAGAAAAAGAAAAATAGATCAAAACCATATCATTTACTCAGGTTAATATATCCATTTAGTCTGTACACACGTAAGAGCCCACATCTAACTGATCTAGTAGAGGGATGTTTCATCATTAATTCTCACTTTAGTCACTTATTTTTCTGTTACAGTCAGTTCTTTTGAAAATACCCAAACAACTTTAAAGTCAATTAGTACACAGAATTAATCTGGAAAAAAAAGCTCCTGATAATACTTTATTGGTTGAGCTGGCAGAAACTTATATTAATGCATGTGAAGTTTCTGGTTATAAGTAAAAAAAAAATATATCATAATTTTAAATACACTAAATAAATTATGTCATTTAACATACCGAGTTGTAGGACTTTAGGTTTCCTTAATAGCTATTATGAAGCACTGTAATTCTGTAAATGATTCTTGTAGTCTAAAGAGAATTCTGTTTAGGGCCAACCAGTGTCAGAGCAATGCCAAATATGGTTACATCAGGAGAAATTCCATTGCCTCAATAGGTGCCACATTTTGCTTTGAGTTGGTACTAAAACAGGGCTCACTGAAGATGCTAGAAGACATTGTGCTTCTATGTGGTACTGCCTTCCGGATGAACTATAGCACTGAGGATCTCACCCTCACAGCCTTTAAAAGGTCACACTTCACAGGAGTGTGTGTGAACATGTGCAGGGAAAACTGTCTTCCAGTTCTCAGCTGAACTAAACGACCTCATGCTACAGCAGAAAATCAAATTGAGCGGTTGGTCAGTTTTCAATGTAAAATCTGAAACTGGAATTATAAACAGAGGAAGTCACAGCTGTGACGTGCATTTTCCAAAATACACCCAGGAAGGCAAAGTCCTTAGCTACTGCCTACAGAAAGCAGTACATGATACTAGCAATCTGATATCACCTGCATTGATCCCCTTCTTTGCTATTGCAGTTTGTAACATGATGAAAAGCACAACAGTGACAGCAGAGCAGCAAGATCTCACGCTGCAGCAAGCAAGGATTCACCCAGATACAACAGCAGTAAGTAGAGAAATAAAGGAAAGAAGCTGCTTACCTTCAGAAGGCCTAAGGTATGCATGGATCTCTAATTAGATCCCCTTGCTTCTACTGCCAACCCTTCAATAAGGTCTGGAGGTGGATCCTGGCTCCATCCCTTCTAATCACTCAGGCACACTGCTTGCACCTGAGCTCCCCTGGCTTGGCCCTGCCTTCCCACCAGGTGCTCAATCTCTGGTTCAAACTGTGACTCCGCATTTCTGCTACACAGTTTCTGAAATTTGATCCCTTTTTCTGTGTCAGGCTACAAAATGTTGGATACACACAAGGCTGCAGCACCAGATTGCACAGGATCTATGTTGCATTTGAGTTTTGGAATACTATTTGAATCCTGCTCTTGTTCTTCATTTTTATTTCTTCCTTTCAATTTGTGGTCTTCCATAGCTCTACACACACTCTAAAACAGCAAAAATAAGAGGCACTTGGTCATACTTTCTGTACAATCTGCTGAAACAATCTTTATGAAGCCATGATATAGGCTTCGGGATGTTTCAGAGGATTATGTAAGTTTGTATTAAGAAAACTAAAAGAAAAAAAAAATTATTCAACTAAACCTACTGACTTGCTATCTCATTAGTTTAGGTTGTCCTTATTATTTCAGTAATGGAAAAAGAGAACTCAGGGACACCTCAGTGTTTCCAGAAGCAAAACAGTGATTCAGAGTGGGCCTGCTTTCACTTTCAAACACTGCTGAGTCAGTGACTGACTGGAGTAACTCCTTGTGGTCTTATAGGAAATTTCACGAGATGATTTTGTACCAGTTTCAGTAGATTTTTTTCCATCTGCAAAGCTATTAAGAAGCAATAAAACATGCTTTGACCTGCAACATAAGGGTTTTTAAATCAAGCATTCCTTTTATTTTAATTGCACAAAATATCAATCATGCTATTAACATACATTTGACTATAGATTTTGTCTGTTGCTTGTATATAGAATATAATGAAATATATACTATGTACATGTGTGTTTGTACCGATGACAAGGTCTGTGGACAATGATCTAGGTGATATTCTCAAATGTGTACATAGGGGTTAGTGTGTGAATTTTCTCTAATTTGTACTTATCTCATGCAAATTCCTGTCATGCAAATCATTGCCATAGAAAATACAGAGAGAGAGTGTATGAGGATTATTGTGCAGTCATGTCACTATTTATCTAGTGATGGATGGGTGAATTATTAGAACTAAAATAAGACTTAATCCCGAGGTCCATCTACTAATTTTTTATTTTATTTTATTTTTTAATACACTTATTTGACATCTTTGGAAAAAACGTCTTCCCCTCCTAACTGTTCATTTTTGTAGCATAAATCTTCTGGTGCTTGGCCAGGGCCAGAGATGCCAAATAACATATGAGAAAGGTTATTCTTTTAATATTTCTATCCATCTGGAAACAGAAATTGGGAGGAGCATTGGCTAACCATTCAAGCTGTTGATTGCTTCTCTGAATCAGACCCAAAATTTCATCCTTTCAAAGTTTACCAACACTCTTTCCAGACTGTTATTTTAACCAATCCAAAACTGAAGGCAAATGTTATTTTCAACACTGGATTTGAATCACCTCTGTTCCTACATTTTGGGAAGTTAAAAATTGGATATGTTTCCAGATGAAAACATTGGTGCTCAATCATATTTTCCCTGTAGTAGTCTTGAGCTAGAATATCAAATGCACTAGCAAATGTGGGGCAGATAAGATATCCCAATTTAAGTCCTGTAGTTCAAATCCATCTTTTGTTCAAAATCGAACACTTCAAAACTAAACAGTTCATAAATACAGGATATTCGTGAGACCCCTCTGTGATAAAGGAAGTTATATATATATATATATAGGTTTAATTAAAATAGTATAGGTGCTGTCTCTAAGAAAATAAGCATAATCTTCATTATTCAATAATGTGTACAGTGTTCTCTGTAATTAGCATACAGTGTATTTACAGAATTACAAAACAACTTTATCACCAAGACAAATAAATGGTTTCAAGGATGACCTCAATATTTATATAATCTCTGTTCAGGGAGCTGTATTTTCCTTGTCTAACATCTGTTAATATCCCTTTTTCCATGTACAGATTTGGAAGGAAATACTTCCATGATGGCTCAGGATCCTATTGTAAATGGATGACATTGGATTAAAAAGAATACCAAATATATCTTAATAATATGCTCTGTTTTTTTCCTGTCTCAATAAATATCATCATTTCTTGTTAAGATGTTGCCCCTTCTGCACCTTTCTGACATATGGCAGGTTGAAAATATAGCCCAAAATGCCCTGAAAGAATTAACATAGAAGAACATTGAATAGTTCTGTTCTTTGTTGTTGCTGTTGTTGTCTCTTTTTAATTTGTTATTTAGGAAAAAAAGAGGAAAATTTGTACGTACAAATATTTGAGTTTCTATCTAATGAACGAACATTAGGAACAGCGTAAGAAACAGTAATTACCTCTAGATCACATATAGGTTCCATAATTTTCTTATCGATAAGAATGACAAGTTTCTGAACCTACCTAATCCTAAAAAGTTCATATACGTAAAAGCACCATTTTTTTTATTAATCTGTATTTGAATATTCATTTTATTTTCAGTTTAAAAAAGAAAAACATAATTCTCTACCCTTTTTATTCCCCCTAGATTCTTTTAGTTTCATGAAAATTGTGGTAAACGTAGTGCTCACTTTCATTTAAGAAAATTAATATTAGTATGAAAACCACCTTTGTGTGGACAAAGACATGGTTACATTCCTTCATCCAGAGTATTACTACTGATGAAATAGCCTAGTACGACTGAGTTAACAGCAAAGTCAAGCCATACAAATTGCTTTGTATCTTTGAATATTATTCTTTTTATTGATTAATCAAAGTCCTTCAAATCCCTTAACATCTTGAGGCATTCAAAACCTTGTGTATTTATTCGTTAGCAAAACATGCAATATTTATGTTGGAAGTTTCTAAAGAGCAAGAATGATTTATCAGTTCTGTAAGGCAGTTTCTTACCGTGTGGTCCGGTAATGATGTACTGGTACTAATGATGTCTGCGAGTGTTAAGTTATGTTGGGAATGATTTCTTCTGTGACGATTTATCTAAAAAAGAAAAAAAAACCCAAGGATTTAATTCCAAAGAGGATTCAAATACATACAGGTGAAGATGGACCAATAAATACAATTACCAGGCATGTGCAGCATGTATTGGATGTAGTTTTGGAAACCTGGCTTCTTCTAGTACAGCCTTTCTGTGAAAACTGATTTTACCCCAGTATTTGGTAACCTTCCTGGATATTAGAAAGGCACAGCTACTAAATCCTAAAGATCTTTATCATAAATGTGCTTTTTTTTTTATGATGTGACATTGGAAAATAAGCTAAAACTTGATCAGTTGATAAAAATTGTTTGAAATTGAGACTCTTCCATCAAGAATCTTCTGGTTAGGTGATCTTACACCCATATTACAGGAAAGGGAAAGGTGCTAATTGGAACCTCAAGACTACAAAGCAAGTCTCTGAAGAAATTAAAACATATTTGGGAATGCGTATGGAATATGTCTTATGTTTTAATTGCTCTGAAGGCTATTTCTAACTCTCCATGTCTAGAAGGCTGCAGAAATATTGGACTCTGATTCTACAATTGTTCCCGAGGGCTGAGTCCTTGATTTCCTCCAGTTCCCTCTTTTCCAGAAGAAAACTGTGATTTAACTCTGCAAAATCAGATTACATTATACCAGACATTATTAAGACTAAATAAAAATTGGATCACAAATCAGGGGTTTCCGTTGAAAAGAACAGACACTGAAAGGAATTTTACAAATCTATGACAAAGAATAGGTCACCCAAAGATATGTATACATTTTTTCAAAACTTGTACTGCTTAAATTTGGTATTACTCAAAAATAATATAGTTTGGATCCTGTAAAATCCAGTCATTTTCTCATCTTCTAACAGAAATCAAAAAGCAAACGACAAAATAATTTCAACTAGTTTCCACTGTATTCATCATAATGCATTCCCTTTTTCTCTATTGAAACGGAGTTAGCTGAAAGTCATAATATATTCTGTTTATATTTAAGTGTCTGAATATAGAAAATGTTCTTAATTAATCCAGAGGGCCACGCTCAAAAAGCAGTTAAACATATTATGATCCCATATTTTTTTCTCCACATATTGCTTTCATGTTTATTTGTAAGCGCTAACATATTTAAGCCTTGAAATCTATATCCTAGATATTGCTCTACTCTCCTAGTCAGAGCTAATGAGCTTAATGAATTACCAGTTCTAAATTTAATACAAACATTTCAAAGAAAGAGATAAAACATTCTTCACAATTCAAAAGTTTCTCTGACCTATTTATGAAGAATATCACTTAACAATTTCATTAAGGGTGAGTAACAGCTGGTGACATGGCTGTGTCCTAAAGTGTTTTTCTCTCTTAATATTCTGCATCTTAAGCAATCGAGCTTTCATAAGAAATACTTTAGTTAGTGGCAGTCCCTCCTTTGGGGAGAAAAAAAATGTCAGACCACATTTTCTGTATTTTGCAATCTTGTTTTCAGGAGTGTCATGTTCCTGTTTTATTAGCATGTAGGGTAAACAAGAATGATTTGCTGATGCTATTGAGAGAACTTCTAAGATTACATTTAGATTTTGGGTGGAACTTAATATTAATGCAAGCAGAGACATGTCTATAAATTCAAAATAAATTAATTCAATTTATCTTTTTCTTTATCCTTACTATCCGGCATCTCAAAGTCCTATAGTGCACAAGACATATAACTAAAGTATTCAGGTCTAGATCATAGAAAGCATTTTTTACCCAGATCCCCCACTCTAATTATTCTTTAACATACAGCATAGCATACTGCTCCACGATGCTTTCCAAAATATATGCTTCACTCATCCAAATTAAGTAACAAGACACACTACTACTCCACAGCACTTATTTTAACATTCACTTGTTATCTCCAGGAATCACATGTGTCTGTTGGGGGCCGTATATGCAACTTTGTGAAGTGCACAGCGCCGATCAGAGCTTTTGGTCTGGTCTTAGACTCAGTGATCAGAGCATTACAATGAAAGAAATGCTCACATTTGATACATGCTAGAAATAATACTGGAGGCATCAAATCCATCCTCAATCAAATGACGGAAAGAGATTGTAAAATGCACTGCTTAAGTAGTGATAGCAAGTTATTCAAGGTAGCAAAATTTAAAAGAAATAAAAAATTTTGAGGAAGTATAAAAGGATTTAATAAAAGATTTAATTCTGGGTATGGATGACATTATGTGTCAACCTCTTTGCTATCTGCAAAGCAGAAATGATAAGGAAAACTGCTTATGTGCAGTGAGAAAGAATAGACTTGATCATATGCTTAAATTGTAAATGTTTCTCTGACAGGACAAAAATGAAAGAAATTGCATTGTTGCCCAGCAGTGAGCAATGTAATCTCAGGCAAGAAAGTTTGGATCTCCCAAATGAATCAAAATCTACAAAATCCACAGTTAAGCAAGACAAGTTCAAGCTCTTCTGGAAAAATCTACCCCAAATATTTGGCTGAAAAGTAGAGTTAATGGAAATGTGAAATTTCTACCAGCATTTTAGTTTAGGAGTGGACCTTCTGAAAAACTGAATCAAAGCATCTTGAAACAAAACTCAACAACATTCTTTAATAAGTTAGATTTCATTAAATTCCAGAAGGACTTATAATAGTTCACCCAAATACATATCACAAACCATTCCAAATGAGTTAGCTGTATCAGTTTCTTTATGATAATATTCAATCCACTGTTAAAACACTCTTAGTAAGAACATCTGAGTGACAATTAGGTCAATACACTCACATTTCTTCAAAATTCATCAGTTTTCTCTTTAGCAAAACGAAAAGTCTAAATGAGAAGTAAGAATTCTCAATAATATATTTTTGAGTTACCCAAATACTCAGAGGAAAGCATTGGCTTGATTTCATTCTTTCCTGCAGCTTTTAATAGGTAGACCATAAATTAGGTGTTTCGAGATATTTTTCTCTCTCTAGCTCCATTCAATTACCCTAAGAAACTGAAGCAAAATCTAAATAATGTCTGTCACAAGTCCTCTACCTCACCTCCCAGCATACGATGAAAGGCAGAGATTTACAGGAGAAGTTCGTGAGATCCCTTTTTGGGAAAGTCAGCTTATCAGCAGTTTTCTGATTTGATGAACATTCTTCAGTCAGCAACAATGTCACCTGCAGCATTAAAAATCCACTCTGCAAGCGCTTGCAAGTCTGTGGGCAAGTCTGATTTTGTTAAATTCAGCCTCAGCAGCCCTCCCTTCCCCTTAGCTAAAGGGTATCTATCTCCTACCAGAGTTATTCCAGCATCTAAACATTAATCCATCATTATACTTTCTAGAATGGCAAAGCCTCCATTACATATGCCTGGTATCCCGGTGTGAAGAGAGTGAGGAGACAACCATCTGACAACTGCTACTTTAACATTAATGAAATAACATACCATAACCTGATGTCTAATTCCATTTCTTTTCATGTACCTATTTGTTCTTTAATTTCTCCTTCTTTCTATGGGAATTCATCACCACTATCTCATTGCTGATCTCTTCGTATAGTGTGGTGTTGGCTTAAAAAGAACCTTGAAGGACTGATTTGATTTGGATTTTTTTTTTCTTATTATAACCATATTTCTGACCTAATTCATCCAGGTCAGTGAGAAGCAGCATATTTATGTCTGATTTCACCCAAACATAATAAAATTGACTGGCATCTCTCAAAAAAAGGTCCAGACAGATTGCTTTAATGCAATCTACAGATAGTGAATCATTTCCTGAAACATCAATCTGAATTCACTCTTATCCTTATGTAATTTAGAAAATTCTAAGACCTTTATAGGTGGTTTCCAACATTACTGAATAAACTATCAACCATAGACTATTTACACACAAATCCTCCTGTCAGCAGACTGAGAAAACCGTAGCTTGCTCAAACAAAATACAACTAGTGCAGAAGAGCTCTGCTTTGGATAAGAAACCCTATGATGACATCAACCTGCTATTTTCTCCACCAGCCACTGTACTGCTCCACCAAGGAGGTTTTTCATGGAGGTTTCATGGAGGTTTTTCTTAGCATTCTACCCCAAAATTAACTCTTTGTTCACACTTTCACCTTTCTTCTTAGGAGTCTAACTATTGTTTATTTTCATCCTGCCCACGCTGCAGTCAACTAACATGGAGACTCCGTCATAAATACGCAACAAGAGAGAAACCCCTGCTGTCGAGAACTTGCTCCTGCATGTTGCTCAGCTCTGGACTTGATCCAGCAAAGCACTCTGCAACACACTTAAGTGGTTTTCTGGATGAGGGCCAGAACACTCAATTCTTTATGGGATTGAACTTACTGGTGGCAGCATTAAAGTTTGCAATAAAAGTACAAACCAGTCGCATAAACTTTTGTGAAAACCATTCCCTCAACAGAGAAAGAGGGGTGATACCTGATTTAGAGATGCCTGTGGTCATTTCATTCCCTGCCACTCCGATATGGCAGTGACAGCTCATAACTGTTTAGATAGAGAAACTTAACAAAAACCTACTGTAGCATTTCTTAGTAGCTCCATCTCTTGAAAGACACCTTGGCCATAGGCAAGGGAAAGGAAAATCCTGCAACATTTCATTCACTGCAGTGCTTCAAGAGATTTGTTTTGGAGAACCACTCTCAACCACTATAGCAAGTCTGTCATTATCTACAGAAATTATTTGTAAACTGCTCTGGTACGATAAGGTTTCTCTTCTACTGTGAAAGGCAGTAAGAAAATCCCATGGGGCTTCCTACTTGGAGATGCTTCTTTGTCATCTCAGCAGGCAAGGGTTTTCTATCCATGCTCAAGAAGTAAAGAGCAATCCCCTTCACACCTGACCTCTCATACACATGTTCTCAGTGCATCGGAGCCTGTTGAGCCCCGGGGAAATCTTCCCATGTCCCCACTGCTCCTTGCCCATAGCTGTATTCCTCCTGGCTTGCTCTGGAGCCCTCCCACCACTGTCTTCCAAAGGCTGACATTACAGTGATAAAAGAGGATTTTCTCCTTGCTTGTCCAAAGAGATTTGTTCAGAGGAAAAAAGTAACAGTGACTATAAAGCAATATAACTCAATGCTAGCACACAGTGACTTTTTTTTTTCTTTTTTTTCTTTCTTTCTTTTTTTTTTTTTTTTTCCTGAGGCTTTCAGGGAAAGATGGGCATAATGTGCAGTTTCAGACCTGTCCCCACCAGCCCTCCTTCACTCCTAGCTTTCCCTCCCCCCCCCAGGCCTCTGAAAATTCATTACAATGCAGGTGGCTGGAACTTGCATGGATAGAACCTTTGTGCACCAGCTACAGACCAGATAATCTCTCTGTGCATCGTTTAATAAGAAAACCACTTCACAGCCCTTATACGCTTGAGTTTGTTACATATAACATGCTCTTAGAAGAATCTGCAGAATGAAGTCAGTGGGGGAAAAAAAAAGAAAACACGGGATTGTGTTGCATTCCCTCTGCATGGCTCCCTTTGAGCACACTGCCCTCTATATTCAGTTCAGATCTCCAGAGTCCGTGAAAATAATGATAATGGCTTTGCTTCCCTTGACCTCTTGCTCTCTTATAAATCAGAATCCTATAGACCTTTCCCACAGTGAGAGGGCCCTCCTTCGTATTGTAGCCTGTGAAGGTAGGTATTTTATATTAAGGCAATTTAATCACTTGGGTGTGCACTCAGCCTTCAGAAGTTGTGTAGATAAGTGTCATGGTGCTTTTCCCATGGAAACACCTCAATTTATTCAGATGCTTCATTCATGAAATAAGAGAAAATTCATTATTCAGTTTGCGGTTTAAATGTCAGCTGGTATTGGGATGAACTGTATGGTCAGAGAATAAATAATCATGATTTTGATTACCAAACTATCTCACCTCCTTTCCCCAAATTTTTGGGGGGATAATCTAAATTTGGGTTATCCAACTTGGGCTAATATTTAAACTCCAAGGATAAGCCTACAAGAGGCACTAGGTAATTTTCTCCATTATGGCTTGGTGAATCCCAGGAGCAGATTTTCCCTAAGTGGGAGCCCTTTTGTTCCTCTCTAGCTACTCAAATGGACTTTGAATTTTGTCCAATTGATCCTTGCTTTGAGGGAGTCCCAGCTGATGTCATTGGCTTCATTTGTAGCCTTTTCAGGAGTAGGAGATCTGCCAAAATCGTATCTGGAAGAGGATACAGCTACGGAAGGTTCTTAGCATCCATATAAGTCAGAGAAATACTAAGGCTGCTCTAAACGTGACTGTGGATTGCTCAGATTCATGTACCTAGGGATCAAAGCATTGCAAAGGGACCAACAGCTGCGGAGCATCTAATCCTAAGATTTTCCAACTGGAAATTAGAATGGAACCTGCTATCAAATTTTCAATACGCTCTAATTGTATTAAATGCAATACTTACTGATTCAAGAAAAGAACAGTTAAAGCAAAGCTTTTTTTGCACAATCCTTTTCTATGTTACAGCCTGCAGTATGTAACAAATACAACACCATTCACACTGTGACACTATTCATCTAGCTATACACTAAGATGTAGATTATAAAGTATGTTGATAAGTTTCCTATAGATAATACAGTTCTTGCTTTTGGTTTACCATATTATCAACTGCAGTATTAACTACTGCACATGCTTTGATAAAATTACGGATGAGCAGTGCACCAATGATAGAGGAAATAAGGAGTAAAAACAGCAGGAACAGAAATGTAAATTGACATCAGTATTTCAGTTTCCTTGCCTTCGACATTCACATCTGCAAAAATATGTTCTTTGAGGATGTCTACAAAAGGTAAATATCAACGTTAATAAAGTCAGAGAAAAATGGTAGATTATCTTTTCACAACCCCTCTAGATCCTAGGGAAATAAAGACAGCAAATGTGGAAACTCAGCTAAAACAGCAAATGTGTCAACAGCTCTGGCCTGAAACTGCACCCCAGAATAGTATTCCTAGGACAGAGGGCCAAGAAAAAAATCATTAAAACTTACTGATTTAACTGTAGAAAGACATCGAGAAGAATTGCCTTTAGAAAATCACACTCGGCATGTACACTACAATCAAAATGCACTCAAAAGCTCAGCCTCTCCTGAAAGGACTGTCTTAACAGAAAGAGCATAATTAGCATTGATGTCACATTCCTGTAAGTCATTAGCTACTATACTCCCTATAAATGCCATTGTATAAAATATTGTTAATATTCCTAGACAAACACACAGTCCTCTCTACTAGACTCTAGTGCACGTCTTTATCCTGTTTGCCTAATTCTTTCTCTCAGATTTAAATGAGTCAAAAACTCACCTTATGCTACTGCAGAAGCAATTTTTATTTTTGAAGGTTAATCCAACTCAGCAGGATTTAGGGATGGCACTTTTGCTTGGTCGTAGGCATGTTGGCTCAGGCCAGACAGCTGTTTGGACATTCTCCACTGGGAATCTTGCCCTCAACACCCACAGTTGATGCACATACATGGTCTACTGGCTGCCTACTTCCATGCCCATCTGTTCAAATGGCATGGTGCCCACTCACAAGTTCGCTGGATCCTTGCCCTTAGTGTGTAGATGCCAGGCAATGATGGGCTTAGATGGGCAGCCTGCAAAATACTGAAAGTGATCATTTTTTTCCTGTAGGAAGTCCTTCCTCTGTGATAGCACTGAAGCATGGACACCACATGCTACCCTACACTTAATAACACCTGTGGACGTATATGTGCCAGAAAAACAAAGGCGGGGGGAGGGCTGCTGGGGG